>CAUYPK010100527.1:0-51383 GCA_963574355.1 Loris lydekkerianus | reverse complement strand
GAAGGCTATAACCCAACTATACCACAAGACTATGAGGAAAGGACCAAGGAAGGGGAAGGGAGGGGGGAGGTTTGGGTGGAGGGAGGGTGATGGGTTGGGCCACATCTATGGTGCATATTTTTATGTATAATAAAAAAAAATATTCTTGTCAGTATACAATGTTCAGGAACTTGCCACTGTGCACTTGCATTGGCAGCACTGTATAGACAGCCCAGTGAGGTTTCATAACCTTGGTGTGTCAGTGTCTCACAGTTGTTTTCGTGTCAATGAGTGGCAGTGTCTTGCTGAGTGGTGTTCGTTATTGTTGAGTGTTTTTGTGTGCTGTTGGGAGATTGTCAGAGAGTGAATTAGAACAACGAACAAACATTCATCATTTTCTTATTAAATGTGGCAAGAATGGAAGTGCAATCAGGGACATGTTAGTCTAAGTTTATGGGGATAATATCATGAAGAAAATGGCAGTGTGCAAATGGATTAAACATTTTTCTGAAGTAAGATAAAGTGTCACTGATGAAGAAAGGTGAGGGTGGCTAATAATGAGCAGAACTGACAAAAATGTTACAAAAATTTGTCAAAATCATTGGCTGACTGTGAAGAGCATAGCAGACCAAGTAAACCTTAATAGAGAAATAGGAATCTTAACTGAAAATCTTGGCCAACAACTCATGGCTGTTACATTATAACACTGCACCAGGTCACATGGCACTGTCTATGAGGGAGTTTTTACCCCATAAACAAATACTGTATTGGAACACCCTCCCTGCTCACTTGATCTGGCCCACAATGACTTTTTTCTTTATCTGAAAATAAAGAATATTGAAAGGAAGACATTTTGATGGCATTCAGGACATCAAGGGTAATACGACAATAGCTCTGGTGGCCATTCCAGAAAAAGAGTTCATAATTGCTTTGAAGGGTGGACTCGGCACCGGTATCAGTGCATAGCTTCTCAAGGGGAGTACTTTGAAGGTGACCATAGAGATATTCAACAATGAGGTATGTAGCCCTTTTTCTAGGATAAGTTTGCAAACTTAATTGCCAGACCTTGTGTAGAAATGCAACTGATTTTTGTGTGTTTATTTTTGTATCCTGCTAGTTTACTGAATTTGTTTATTCTAACAGTTTTTCTAACTGACCTCCCTTCATCACTTTTTGTGGGGATAGGTATTTCTGTTATACTTGCGAGGTTTTACTTCTTTCATTCCAATTTAGATGCCTTTTCTTTGTCTTGCCTATGTTGCTTCAGTAATATGTTGAATAGTACTGCCTTGTACCTGATTTAGAGTAAGCTTTTGGTTTATAGCATTGACTGTGATATTTGCTGTCAGTTTTTCATATATGGCTTTTGTTGTTTTGAGGTAGTCTTTCTGTTCTGAGTTTGTTGAGTGTTTTTTATCTATCATGACGGGGTGTTGAATTTTGTTAAGTTCTTTTTCTATACCACTTAAAAATCATTGTATGATTTTTGTCCTTCATTTGGTTAATATACTGTAGTACATTAATTGATATTCATTTGTTGAACCATCCTTGTATTGTAGGAATAATCCCAATTAGTCATGATATATAATACTTTTAATTTTGGTGAATTAAAAGTTGCTGGTGAATTCAGTTTGCTAGTATTTTGTTGAAGATTTTCACATCAGTGTTCATTAAGGCTGTTGGTCTATAGTTTTCTTTTCTTGTAATGTCTTTGTAGCAGGATAAGCTGGTTTCATAGCGTGAGTTAGGATATGTTCCTTCCAGTTTGTTTTTTGAGAAGGATCGGTGTTCTTTTCTAAGTATTGGTGACTTTACCAGTGAGGCCATTTTCGATTACTGGTTCAGTCTCCATGTGATGGGTCTGTTCAGATTTCTCATCGCTCTGTGATTCAGTTCTTGGTAGTTTTTATGTTTCTAGGAATTTGTTCCATTTTCCATATTCTTTTGTGTTTTAATTCCCTTCTTGTTTCTTTTGTATATGTTCTATAGCTCTTTTCTTCATGATTACCATGGAGAGTGCATTTAATATCTACCATTATATCAGTTCATTTTTAATTCATATCAGTGTAATTTCATAACACAAAATTTGTCCCTGGGGGCTCTGTTCCTATCCCCCTTTTGTTTGTTGATTTCTCAGAATTACGTCTTTATACACACTGTTCAAAAACAGAGTAATGGTCTTTATAATGCATTAGTTTCTTAAATTATGTATAAAACAAAATATGGAGTTGCAATCCAAGGTTACAGTACTACTAGCGTTTAGACTATTTTTTTTTAATGTGTTAATGTCTTAAATCATGTAGAAAATAAAAAGATGAGTTAAAAACTGAAGTTACGGTAATACCAGACTTCTCTCCCTTCCCTGGGTCATGCTGATTTTTGTGTCTGAGTTGTAGACTGTCTCTGCTGGGGTCAGACTGAAGTGTAAATGCAGGGTCATCTCGGGTCTCGTCTGAGCCCTGCCTTTGCTTGTGTAAGCTCACTTTGTAATTTACCTGGTATTTCTGTCACATTTGAATGCCTTCATTCTTAGACATCTGGCTATCAAAGAGGAAAAAGAAGATAGCAAAGGTGGTGGGGAAGTCACTTCAGGCTGTGAGGAGCCCAGTGCAGGCAAGGAGAGCCTGTGGCAGTGTGGGGAGGTTCATTGTCATCTACCAACCTGTGTCTGCCAGTGGACAGAGCACAGATCCCAGGTTCATGCAGGATAGGGTGCTCCCCAGCCATCACAGCTCTTGCTGGCTGCTCCAGGGCACCTGCTGAGCTGCCTGCCAGGAGTAGGTGAGGGATGGGTTGCTGCTATTGTGCTAGGAGCCAAAATGAACCAAAATTAACCACAGTTTATCAGTTGTGCCTTCTCTGAAAGTTGCTATCCTTCCACAGTCTCCAGAGCTCCAAAATGGTCATGTGAGGTAGATTCTGCCTATGTGGTTGTCCGGGTAGGGAGCCAGCTCCCTGGTTCTTCTCACCCTGCCATCTGCTCAGAATCCTACACATAAACTTTTATGTTTTGCTTTTTTTTTTTTCCTCATGTATCCCTTTTGTACCTTTCTCCTAGTGCCTGAGATTGTGAGGGAAACCCAGGACCTGATTGAGCAAGGGGCGCTTCTGCAAGCCCACCGCAAGCTGATGGACTTGGAGTGCTCCCGGGACGGGCTGATGTATGAGCAGTACCGCATGGACAGTGGAAACACGCGCGACATGACCCTTATCCACAGCTACTTTGGCAGCACGCAGGGGCTCTCCGATGAGTTGGCCAAGCAGCTGTGGATGGTGCTGCAGAGGTCGCTAGTCACTGTCCGCCGTGACCCCACCTTACTGGTCTCAGTTGTCAGGATCATTGAAAGGGAAGAAAAAATTGATAGGCGTATACTTGACAGAAAAAAGCAAACTGGTTTTGTTCCTCCTGGAAGGCCCAAAAATTGGAAAGAGAAAATGTTTGCCATCTTGGAGAGAACTGTGACTACCAGAATCGAGGGCACACAGGCAGACACCAGGGAATCGGACAAGATGTGGCTTGTCCGCCACCTGGAGATCGTCAGGAAATACGTGCTGGATGACCTCATCGTTGCCAAAAACCTGATGGTTCAGTGTTTTCCTCCCCATTATGAGATCTTTAAAAACCTCCTGAACATGTACCACCGAGCCTTGAGCACACGGATGCAGGAGCTTGCAGCAGAGGACCTAGAAGCCAACGAGATTGTGAGCCTGCTGACCTGGGTCCTAAACACCCACAGGAGGTATGGCCCTGCATCCTGGGACTGCACAGTCAGGCCAGTGCTGGTTTCTGGGCGGGTGGCTGTTCCCATGGGCACTGCTTTCTGGCTTATGAAGGTCTTCTTTGTGGACCACCTATCGGGGGCTTGTCCTTGAGATCAGGGCCCAGCTTGTAGTGGTGTGATGCTGTCATGGTGGTGTGAGTGCTGTCGTGGTGGTGTAAGTGGTGGTGAGGTGGTGTGAGAGTTGTGGTGGGGTGTGTGGTGGTGTGAGTGCTGTTGTGGGAGTGGTGGTATAAGTGCTGTCGTGTGAGTGTTGTGGTGTGAGTGGCGGTATGAGTGCTGTCAGGGGAGTGGAAGTGGTGGTGCTGTGGTATGATTGCTGTCATGGCGTGAGTGGTGGTGTGAGTGCATTTGCAGGAGTGGGAGTGGTGGTGCAGTGGTGTGAGTGGTGGTGAGTGCTGTCATGGAAGTGGTGTTGCAGTTTTGTGAGTACTGTCGTGGCTTGAGTGGTAGTGTGAGTGCTTTTGTGGGAGTGGTGGTGCAGTGGTGTGAGTACCGTCGTGTGAGTACTGTCATGGCAGTGTGGGTGGTGGTCTGAGTACTGTTATGAGTGGTCATGTGAGTGCTATGGTGGGAGTGTAAGTGGTGGTGTGAGTGCATCATGGTGATGAGAGTGCTGTCATGTGAGTGCTGTTGTGTGTCGTGATGTGAGTGCTGTTGTGTAGTGGCATCTCTGATGCTCTGTCAGTGTCACAGTGAGCAGCCCAGTGCTAGGCTGGTTTTCTGCTCTCACTGTGGGCTGAGTTACTCCCTCTTGGGCACATGCAGCAGTTGTGTTGTCGCCCACTTAGTAGGTGAGGGTGGTTGGGGTCCCAGAAGCGCCATGACCTGTACAGAGTCTACAGCTGGGTAGGAGGCCCCCAGCAGTAACCTGTCCAGCCTCTGGCAACACCAAGCTTGTTTTTTTCTCAGCAGTGAACTATAACAGTTAATCTTATAAAAATAAAGTTATAGCATAGATAGTCCTAGAAAAATCCATTATCTTTTCTGCATTTTAGCATGAGATTTTGTCACTTAATATTTTAAGGGAACATGAGTCACTTGCTGTGTGGATTGATGTATGGTAGCAATTAAAAAATGAGGCAGTGGTGGAGGTATTCTGAAATCCTTTAAAATATGGCAGCTGAAATGATAATTTATTTTAATTTTGCATGGTTTCATGAATAGAAAACAATATTAAGTAATGTATTGGAATTTCATTTTTTCCCCCTCTTGTCACCGCTGCAGAGAAATTAAGTAAACTTCATTTTTTAGCAGTGAGCTTTGTTTGTTTACTGGTATCTACTGATAGTAGAGAATTTGTACACTTCAATACAGAAGATATGAAGAGAAAGAAAATGTCACCCAGAGGAGATGTGACTGGTGTTTTAGGTAGCTTTACTATGCTTGGCACTGGACATCGTGCCCTCAGGCTCCCATGACCCTCAGGCAGCTATGAGGCAGCAATTGTGACCATCCCGTCAGGAATGGCCATGTACCTACGGATAGTGAGTGGGGGCAGGGTTCAGGCCCAGGTCCTGGGCTGCGCCTGGCTTCAGCCCCTGGATGGGCTGTGTGTTCTCTCATGTGCACAGTGTCTAGTTGACCTTGAGTATCTTCATGTTAGCTGTGACCACTCTGTCACAGAGGGCCTTCCCAGGCCGGTAAGCTGCCTTCCCACTAGAACAGACATACTGAATCGGATTCTTGGGGCAGAAGAATCTAGGTTAAATAGGTAGTCTTCACATACTGGAAGAATTTCAGGGAGTACTTCTTCATTCAGGAAGGCCTTAGGTTTCTTAGGATAGTGGACTAGCTATTAGTCCACTATTCAGAGTATTTCTAAGCACATCTTTAGAGAAAGTGTCATAAGATATGAATTTTCTGAGCAATCACACCTTAGCTTTTTTTTTTTTTTTTTTTTTTTTTTTTTAGTTTTTGACTGGGGCTGGGTTTGAACCCACCACCTCTGGCATGTGGGGCTGGCACCCTACTCCTTTGAGCCACAGACACTTCCCACACACCTTAGCTTTTTAAGAACCCACCCACATACACAGTTTTAACTTTCTCATGGAAGCTTTTTTCTAAAACGTGGTGCATGCTTCCTGTCTTCTGCACCATAGAGTATGATTTTTGTTCTTGCTGATGTGTTTTTCATCAGGTATGTCATGGACTCTGTGTCCTGGTTACCATCTTCCACACACAGATTTATGACCATAAAGGCCAGGCGGTGGCTGGTGCCTGTAATTCTAGCACTTTGGGAGGCTAAGGCAAGTGGATCACCTGAGCTCAGGAGTTCCAGACCAGCCTGAGCAGGGGCGAGACCCTGTCTAAAAAATACCCTGGTATTGTGGCAGGGACCTGTAGTCCCAGCTATTTGGGAGGCTGAGGCAAGAGGATAACTTTAGCCCAAGAGTTTGAGATTGCTGTGCGCTCTGAGGCTGCTACACTCTACCAAGAGTGACAAAGTGTGAGTCGTCTCAAAAAAAAAAAAAAAAAAAAAGATTAGTGACCATGACGGCAGTGATTTGTTCCCAGACTATAGCAGTCGTCCCTCAGAATTCAGAGAGTATTGGCTCCAGGACCCCCTTAGATGCCAAAACCATCTGAAGCCCAGGTCCCTTGTCCACATGGCACAGTATAGGCACATCCTGCACACATCTGCCCATAGGCTCTGAATTGTCCCTAGATTACTTGCAATGCCTGTTACAGTGCGAGTGCAATGTAAGTCGTCACACTGTATTGTTTAATTTGTATTATATTTTACTATATTACTGTCTTTTATTGATTTTCCCTAAATGTTTTTTGTCTTTGCTTGGTTGAGTCCAAGGGTACAGAACCATGGGATGGCGAACCCACGATGTTCTAGCTGCGTTACTCCTTGTCTTACTAATAAATGTGTTTGCCTAGCACTTCCTGACTGCCAGGCCCCAGTCTCTGAGGCTCTTTCCTGCCTTTGAGCCCTTACACCCTGTGAAGCTGGCATGGAAGCTGAGGCCAGGCTGAGGTGGCCACATGGCCACATGAGACCCCACCGCCTCCACACTGTGGGAAGCCTGCACCACAGAGGCCTCCAGGACGCCAGCATCTGCATGTCAGAAGTAGCAGTAGCTGGACTGACTGGGGTGTTTCCTGTGTCCTGGTCTATTTTTCTCATTGCTGGTCTCACTGCAGTGCAGAGATGATGGGGAATGTGGAACTGGCCCCAGAAGTGGATGTCAGCACTCTTGAGCCTTTGCTCTCTCCACATGTGGTCTCTGAGCTGCTCGACACGTACATGTCCACACTTACTGTGAGTAGAGCCCAACCTGAGGGCCCCTAACCACTGCTGGGCACCTGTCATTTGTGCTTTGGCCAGTGGACGGCAGGAGGCAGTGTGGGAAGCTTTTGTTTGTCAGTGAGAGGAGGGAGCCGACCTCAGGCCTAGGCCATGTGTAGTGCCTGCTGGGATCTTGGCCCCGAGTTCCGGCTGAGGGTGTCTGTTGGGACTGAAGGGCAGGTCTGGCTGCCTCTGGTGACCATACGTGGCCTCAGTGCAAGCAGTCAGGGCCGCCTTCTCAAGGCCATACAGCAAAGACAGGGCTGTGACTTTCAGGGGTCCCTAGGAAGAGGAGCTGTCTTACTGTGGGGCCTGGGCCTGGCCAGACCTTGTCCACCCTAGTCTCTGTGCTTCTGACCAAGAGATGTTCTGGTCCATTTTCCTGAAAGAGGCTTTTGATTAAAGTCCATGGAGACTAATGGGCACTGCCCACCACAGAGGCAGGGCTCTGTGCCACACTTGAGTCTGGTTGACTGGCATGGCTCAGCAGCTGGGCTCAGCAGAGGTGCTCAGTGTGGCTCAGCAGCTGGGCTCAGCAGAGGTGCTCAGTGTGGCTCAGTAGCAGGGCTCAGTAGCAGGGCTCAGTGGGGCTCAGCAGCTGGGCTCAGCAGAGGTGCTCAGTGGGGCTCAGCAGCTGGGCTCAGCAGAGGTGCTCAGTGGGGCTCAGTAGCAGGGCTCAGTAGCAGGGCTCAGTGGGGCTCAGCAGCTGGGCTCAGCAGAGGTGCTCAGTGGGGCTCAGTAGCAGGGCTCAGCAGAGGTGCTCAGTGGGGCTCAGCAATGGGGCTCAGCAGTTGGGCTCAGTACAGCTCAGCAGCCAGGTTCAGCGGCTGGGCTCAGTGCGGCTCAGCAGCCAGGCTCATAGTACCTGTTCTTTTCCTCTTTTCTGCATCACGCTGAATGTCCTTTAGTCCAACATCATTGCCTGGCTGCGGAAAGCACTAGAAACAGATAAGAAAGACTGGGTCAAAGAGACAGAGCCTGAGGCTGACCAGGATGGGTACTACCAGACCACACTGCCCGCCATTGTCTTCCAGGTACTGTTGCGGGGTCCCCTGGGCCATTTCCTGAGAGACTGTAGAGTCTGCTGGCTTCAGACCGAAGGGACAAGATGCCTTTATTTGTAGATCCTAGAGACACTGAGAGCTCTGCCTGGTCCACCTAAGTCTTCCTCTTCTCTCCCTCTCTCTTGCCCCCTCATGCTTGTCAAGTCATTTTGCCCAAGGTCACTTCAGTCTTCCTAGTTCTTTGGGTTTGGACTAGAGCCTAACCATGCTGTTTGCATGTGGCTTTCTGATTTGAGTTTGCTTGTTTTTTTCTATTGTAAGTGGCCAGGATTTTGGCATCAGAAATGTCACATAATTGAGTGCAGTCTGGTGAACTGGGAAAGACCCTATACATCTTTCCTGTACTCCTCATAGCCCCAGGTGTCAGTCCCAGGGTGTTCTCATGGCTGACTGACTCTGGGTGCCCAGCTACCTGTTTCCCACTGTCCTGTCTTGGTACATCATGTTTTCTTCCCTTGAGTAGTGTCACTGAGGGCAGGAGCTGAGCAGTGTTAGGAGATCTGCTGGGCCCTGTCTATTGAGTTGTTTAGACTCCAGCCAGACTGGTGATGACACCTCTGGATGAGACTGTTGGTCAGCAGCAGCTTGGCCCCACCCTGCCCCACCCTGCTCATCCACCCATGTCCAGCTCACTGAGCTGGACCCCTTCTCCCAGCTTGAGACTCTTAGGAAACTTTTGTATCACAAAGTCAGTAGAAGTGAGTGAAGGTGAAATGCCCCCAGAGCCCCTCTCCTTGTCAGCCGGTGAGGGTAGACAGGTGCCCCGGGTAGAGACCATTCTGCAGGTAATTAAGAAATGATTTATTTGGTGAAAAAGGAGTGGTTTTTTTTTTTTTTTACTAACTTTGTCATTTTTCAAATACTTTCGTTTTTTTCTCTGAACTTGTATATCCTAACTACCAAGTAGCAGATGGAGGTTTTGTATAACAGGAAACCTATGCTGTACATATATTCTCATCAGATTACATCAGAATTCATAAGTTCTCCAATTTTTAGATGTTTGAACAGAATCTTCAAGTTGCTGCTCAGATAAGTGAAGATTTGAAAACAAAGGTACTAGTTTTGTGTCTTCAGCAAATGAATTCTTTCCTAAGTAGGTAAGTATTTTAGCCAGTCTGCTAATTTAGAAATTACATGTTTTTAAAAATAAAAAGCAAAAGTTTATGTTGATCCTAACATGCCTGTTACTCTGCAGAGAAATTAGGGCTGGAGGCTGCTCGCACATCTCCTCCTTCTGTTGCTTAGAAAGTGGAGCAGAGCTTTATCAGAATCTTCCTGGGGAGGGCCCTGGCAGAGGGGGAGCGAGATGGCACAACCCAGTCACCACCCTCAGTCTGGGCTGCTTGTGATAAAGATTTTCAAACCTATACTGGAGTAGAGAGAATGGCATAAAAGACGGCTCACCCCTCATCCAGGTGTAGAAGTTTCCCTCTCAGAGCTGCCCACCCCTCCCTCTGCTGAGGCTCTCAAGACAAACTGCAGACGCTGGCATTGCTTCCACATTCTCCACTGTAACTGCAGTGCCCTTAGGTCACCAAGTCTGCATGTGGGTTTTGCCAGCCATCTTAAGACGTGTGTTGGTGTAGTTGTGTGTCAGGTTAGGTTGGTAGGTCTGCCTTTCATGTGCTGTCTCTCATGTGCTGTTAGGATCCCTCAGTCCCTGCCTATGGAGAGACAAGCAGGCCTCTGTGTCTAGCATCCTCACAGTGTCCCTTAGCCTAGTCCTCAAACTGCCACCTGTCCACCACCTGGAAGACAGCTCTGAGGTATGCTCAGCTCCCTTTTTATTGATTTGTTGGCCAGTGTACCCTCCACATCTTAGCAGGGTGGCAGACGGTGTCGAGTGGCTCAGGTGCCAGTAGCCGAGCCCCTTGCTCAGCGTCCCCATCAGCTGTCCATACATGGGGTTCATGGCCTGAGTCCCTTATCTCACCTAACCCATGGGGTATTGGCTTGAGTTAGCCATTTCTTTTGAGGTCATTGTCAACGATGAGGTGGGATCCACTGCACAGAAGAACTTTCTCTGATCACTTTCAGTCATTGGACAGAAAGGCAAAAAAATTGCTTAATTCCCTTTTGTCTCCAAATTTTGTTTGCTCCTTTCTTATCATGTCTTAAAAATGTATACAGGCCGTTCATTATGGTATTCTTCTACTCCCATATATGTTTGATAATCTCTATAGTAAGTTTAAAAATAAAGTGTGTAGCTGTCTTAATTGTTTTCTTGACTTTTCAGTTGTCTATTTTTAATTGGGTCTCTTCTGGGAAAGTTTCTGAAGGGGATATTTTACGTAGCATCTGATGATATTCCTAACACAATTGTGTTATTTCTGGGTAAATTGTGTATTAGGTAAAATAAGACAGTTCTTCTTAATACTTAGATTTAATTCAGAATAGTTTTACAATTAGAATACTGAACTATATTTCAAAATCCGATCTGAAATGATTTTTTAATGATCAATTTCATTGATCAGTTACTCTGTTCTTCCATTAGTATGGATCATCTAAAAATTTATTTTTAAAAACTCAGCTGGTCAAGCAGGAAATTCTGTCTAGGCATATTTCTTGGCATTTGAAGCAACCCTGGGCTGTCCCTGGACGGTCCCTGATGTGCGGCCGCTCCTAGGTACAAAGAGGAGGCACAGCTTTTCAAGGAGGAGCACTTGAGGAACCGGCAGCATCCACACTGCTATGTGCAGTACATGATCGCTGTCATCAACAACTGCCAGACCTTCAAGTGAGTGCAGAAACTGAGCGGGGAGCGTGAGGCTCCTCAGTCCTTGCCAAACCTGAAATATTTCCTTGCAGAGAATCCATAGTCAGTTTAAAAAGAAAGTATTTAAAAAATGAAGTGGAGGAGGGCATCTCCCCAAGCCAGCCGAGCATGGATGGGATCCTGGACGCCATTGCGCAGGAGGGCTGCAGCGGCTTGCTGGAGGAGGTCTTCCTGGACCTGGAGGTGAGGCATGTGCTGTTAGCAAAGGCATGACACATCACGCACAAGGAGGATTTATTTCAGAAGTGCAGAAATGTTTTAGCATTGTTTAAATGTATTGGCAGAAGTCAGCGTGTTTAATTAAGAAGTAAAACCATGATTACTTAGTGGGTCCTGCCAGAAGGGAGACCAGGGTGGACTGGGTGTAGCCGCTGATCCTGCTCAGCACGGTACTAGGTGGGACAGCAGAGCTGCACACGAAAGCCTCCCTGGGCAAAGACACCATTTAACTCCCAAAACTGGTTTAGCAAGAAAGAGGGAAATCCTTGCACTTGAAGTTATTTCACAATTCAGTTAAAGACAGTATAATAGAAAAATAAACAAGGGACACGAATGGTCACAGAAAAGGAAACGCTGGTCTTTTAAGCACAAAACAAAATACCCAATCTTATTTATCATTAAAGAAGTACAGATTAAGACTGAATATTATTTATTGCTTCACAGGATGGAAAGGATTAGAAACATAGCTACCACTTTGTTGCTGAGGGCATAAGAAAAAAGGCGTGTTTTTGTATTCTATGTAAAACTGAGTCAGTGCAGTTTGGGGGGAGGGAAGTTTGCAGATGCACTTTATCAGAGTTTTAATTTACATACTTTTTGACTAAGGACTTTGACTTTAAGGAGTTTCACCTGCAGGAGTGTAGTTTCACTGGTGCATTACTTATAATTGCAAAATATGAAACAAATTTAGAGAATCGAGTAAATGACAGAGTATCCACATAACACGTATATGTAGCCACTCAAGCTAGAAGTATACACAGACCTGGTCGTCCAGCCTGTCAGCATGGCCAGTCATGCGTGGCGCAGATCTCCTGTGCTAAAAGCACGTGTCTGCAGGTGACAAAGTAGATGATTACCTGAGGCATCCTGCTGTCCTAGTCAGAAAATCAAGATGTAGCAAACACCCATCCGCCCAAATGTGTGGTTCTTGTTTTTGGATTCCATGATTTCTATGATCCATTTGTGCTTTTCAGCAACATCTGAATGAGCTGATGACAAAGAAGTGGCTGTTAGGGTCAAATGCTGTAGACATCATCTGTGTCACTGTGGAAGACTATTTCAACGATTTTGCCAAAATTAAAAGGCCATATAAAAAGGTAAGAATTGTGCGACATCATCCATGGCTTGCCTACGTGCAGGAGCCCACCTTGCTCCTTGTTTGGAACCCAGGGTCTGCTGAATTTTTCTGAGTGAGGTTGACAGGTCAGACCAACATGGGGTTGGAGAGAGTAGAGGCAGCACCATTTCTTTTGGGGTGAAGACTGAGGACTCTGTTGGCTCTGTTCCCTCCCAACACCCCACACACACCCACTGTTGTGTTGCCAAGACCCCAAGGAATAGAGAGGCAGGTCAGGCCTGAGGGATTCTGAGGATCTGGGGTCCCAGGCCCTGTGAGGACACAAGGTTGCCAGCTGCTCTCCATCCTGCAAAGGCCTGAGGTGGGTGGGAGGAGCAAGTGACTGTGTACCCAGGGGCACCTCTCACAAGGCTCCAGTGGTGGGTGCTGTTTCCATATTAGAAGTATTACTTTTTAGGTTTAGGCTTTTTGTGTGTGTTTGTGTGAGACAAAGTCTCACTCTGAGTGCCAGGGCGTCATAGCTCATAGCATCTTCAAACTTCTGGGTTCAAGTTGATCCTCCTGCTTCAGCCTCCCAAGTAGATGGGACTGGGATTATAGGCACCCACCACAATGCCCCACTGGTTTTTCTATTTTAGTAGAGACAGGGTCTCAATCATGTTCAATTTGGTCTCAAAATCCTGAGTTCAAGCAATCCACATGCCTCAGCCTCCCAGAGTGCTGGAATTACAGGTGTGAGCCACCACCCCTCTCCAAGTTTAGCCCTTCAACTGCTTGTTTCTGGTTTATAGAAATGTCAGTGGTTTGATATATTGGTCTGTCATTCTGCACCTTGTCACTTTAAGTTCTTCCTAGCACTTTATGTAAATTCTTTCAAGAGTTCTCTGCAGTTGTTTCACCAGTGAATAATGACATTGTGTGTTATTTTCACTTATGGTCCTTAAACCTTTGTGTCTTTTCCTTGTCTTGGTACTGGTATGGACACCGAGGACATTGGGTGTTCTTGTCTAATTCCTGATTTTAAAGGAAATTCTTTTAGCTCTTTGCCGTTAAAAGTCAGATATAACAGGGAGACCTGGGTGTTTTAAGCTGAACCAGTTTGGCTAGTCACAGCTGCCAGGAAGACTCTGCAAGAGGTCAGTGGGGGCCCTGCCACCTCCATGCCAGGAAGGTCAGTGGCAAGAAATCTCAGGCCAGGTTCTTCCAGCCTGTGTACTGCACACGCACAGCTGGTAAAAAATAGCCCCACTGGTTCTTGTTGCTCTAGGGACCCCTCTTTGGCTTGAGAGACTACAACCAATACCAGCATGTTTGGTGGAGTCAGCCAGCCTCGTGGGCTCAGGTGGTGGGTCCTCAGCAGGGATGGGGACTCCAGATTTCAGACTCTTCCCCAAGACTGAGTGAGGCCCACACACCTGCAGTGAGTGTCATGACAGGGCTGGCACCTCTGGTGGGAGTTCCAAGTGCTCCCTGCCTGTGTTGTGGGAGAGCCAACACCATAGTAACAGTAGCAGGATCCCATCAAAGGAAATAACCCTAGACGGTGGCCCACAGGGAGAGATGGGGCTACAGCCCAAATGGGAGAGTCACATCCACCTTTCCCTGGCCACCTGTGGTGGTGTAGAGGAGTGCAGGCCAGATGCCAGGAGAAGATGGTTGTTCAGATGTTCTGGGAGGCTTCAGTCCCTCTCTCTCAAGTCGTTTGGTTCAGGAGGATTTTCCTGAGATTTTTGTGTGGTTTAATCCTCACATTGACTGTCTGAGGCCATCTCTTCTCCTTCTCAGCATGGCTGGCTACTTTCTCATTTCCCTCTAACTTAGAAGTGCATGACAGGAGGGGTTGTCCATAGGCAATGACAGATGGACGCTGTGAACCAGCACCCGGAGAGGGAGGCACATGGCCACCCCTTCCAGGCCCTGGCTTCTCTGACAACCAGCTCCTGTGTGTGTGCCTCACAAGCAGCTCAAGTGTCGTCTGTTTTCAGACCTTGCATAGGTGGAGCCATGCTGGATCTTTGGTGTCTCTGCTCTCCCCCCAGAGCAGCTTATGACAAATGCCTGTTGTCCTTTCTGTGCAGGGCTCCTGGTCATGGGCACTGCACACTCTGCTCTGAGCCATGAGCAGCAGGGGGCATGCAGGCTGCTCATGACATTGCTGGCACCTATTTCCAGAGGAGTGGAACCAGCTGATGTTTTCAGCAGTGCAAACACCCTTTCTCGCAGCATCTTAAGTTTCCCAGTTGCCGGACATCTCTCACTGCAGTTTAATTGGCATTTCCTCTGTTCATGAGGTTGAACCCCTTTTATTTGATCCATCATTTGGAATTCCTCTTTTCTGAGGTGCCATCTAGCTAGGTCTTGCATTTCTTTGTACCTAGTTTTTCATTGCTTTTTTAATTTGTAGGATTTGTGTGTTTCTGGAAACCAGCTCCTGGCTAGAGGTGTGTGCTGTGTCTCCCCCATCTGCATGTCTCTGTCAGGGACTGTGTTATGCCCCCCAAGTTCCTGTGTTGAAGTCTAACCCCTACGACCTCAGAATGTGACTGTTTGGAGATGGGGTCTTTAATGAAGGGATTGTGTTAAAATGGGTTTCAGGGTGGGTCCTAATCCAAAGACTAGTGTTCCCATAGTAAGAAGAGACAAGGACACAGATGGGCACAGAGTACTACCCTGTGAGGACACGGGCAGGTGGTGCCATCCACAGGCCAAGGAGGCCCATCCTGGCCTGGACTCCAGGTCATGGAGAGACCATCTGCTGCAGAAGCTGCACGCTGGGTGCTCTGCGGCCACCACCACAGTTTCTACCTCTCTTCACAATTTCTTTTGAGAAATAATATCCTTAATTGTAATGTTGATCTTTTTTTTTTTTTTATGGTTAGTGTGGATTTTTGGTGTGCCTTATTTTCTTATCCCAAGATCATGAAAATGATATTAAAAGTTGGCTTTTTAACCTTGCCTTAGACAAAGTTCTTTTTACCATTAAGTTTGTATTTCAAGAATTTTGATTTCCAAAAGTGATAGTCGTTTATTTTTCAAACTTATCGTTTTGTTTACTTTTATTTCTTTGTTTTGTATGTTGATGTGTTGGTGTCTAAAGCCCAGGCCGGGCTGGTTCCAGGCTGGTCCTGTTGTCTTTTTCTGACTCCGTCTTGGTGGCTCATCTCTTGTCCCTTTGTGACCTCTGATGGTGGCCTGTGTTTGGACAGTGGAATCTTTGAAGCTCTTAGGGCCTGAGGAGAGGGTATTTCCCTCCAGGAGGAATCTGTTCCTCCAAGTCCAGCACCTGGCATATCACAGCCGCCTGGGCTCAGCGTCCATTGTTGGCTGTGGCCCATCAGCCACGTCAGTGCTGAGTGGCATTGCCCACAGCTCAATTTGGCTGTGGTCCCGTCTTGCTTTGTCTCATTTGGGCCTTGGGGCCTCCTCCCTTTGACATGATAGCTGTGCCCTCGGGCCCAGTGGCATGTGGGGGTCTCAGTTTTGTACCTGGTGAGCCTTCACAGTAGTTCACACGCCTCATTTGGCCTATGGACCCCACACAGACACCCAGGCAGAGTGGACATGGCTCCTAGGGGCCTGCTGCTGCCCATCATTTGCAGCTCTAGTTCCAGAGTTGAGGGGTGGCCTCCCTGGCAAGCCTGTGTGTCCTTCCGTGGCTTCTTACCCTTCCTCTACCCTGCAATGCCCTGCAGTCTCTCTTCCTGACACTCAGCCATTTGGACGGCGAAGCAGCCGTCACTGTTTATAGATGTGTTGTTGTCAGCTAAGCTCAGCACAGCAGTGGGCACTGAGCTGCTGTGGACGAGCAGGATGTGCATGCTGATATATGGTAATTCTATTGAGCCCCTTTTGGCTGGTAAGGCTAGAGCTTGTTTGGCCCAGGGGTTGGTTCTCTGTGAGCCCACACTGTGTCCTCATGGTGAGGTACTCGGGGACAGACAGAGCGAGATGTGGACTAGGAGATCAGTAGGGGTAACCATGAGCCCAGCCTGGGTGTCCACAGGAGCACTCACGTTTGCAACATGGTGGTGTATGCGGCTGACCGCCCCTCTCCCACAGAGGATGACGGCCGAGGCGCATCGGCGCGTGGTGGTGGAGTACCTGCGGGCTGTCCTGCAGAAGCGCATCTCCTTCCGAAGCCCTGATGAGCGCAAGGAGGGTGCTGAGAAGATGGTTCGGGAGGCAGAGCAACTGCGCTTCCTGTTCCGGAAGCTGGCATCTGTGAGTGTCTGGGCTGCATGTATGAGTGTTGGGGATGCATGGGCACCGGGGATTAGCTGCCGAAAAACTTGAGAGCTGTTATCCCACAGCTTCTTTGTCAGTCTCCTACCCAGTTGATGATGCTAAGTGATACTAGGCTGCTTGGAGGATGGCTGTTGTCATTGTCATCAGGTGGGTAGTGGGGTCGGATCTGGCCTGACTCACAAACAAGCAGAGGCTCTTGGTGGGCAGCTTCCAGACTAGCAGCAGCCAGCAGCCTGGTGGCCAGATGCCCCTGCCCTGGGTCTGCTTTGTTTCTAAGATACTGGTCACACTGCTGATATGACACCACACCTGCAGCGGGCATGGCTGGGAGCCCCCTCCCCACACTCCCCAGTCTGAGCAGACTCTAGTTTCTGGATGAATTTGAAGCATTTGCTTGAAAGAGGAAGGTGCCAACCATGGAGGGGTTCAAGGATGCTACAGTCCAGCTTCCTTGAGGTCTGAAGGCTGTATTCACATGCCCACTGTTGTCCAGGGCTGTGGTGAGGATGCAGATGGCCACTGTGACACCATCGTGGCCGTTGCAGAAGTGATCAAGCTGACGGACCCTTCTCTACTCTACCTGGAAGTCTCAACACTGGTCAGCAAGTACCCAGACATCAGGTAGGACCGCAGCCCCCAGCCTGCCTGGCACCAGGGGTGGGTCACATGGAAGACAGTTTTCCATGAATAGGCACAAGGAGCAAGACGGCTCAGGCTACTTTTGGTTTTTTGGTTTTTTTTTTTTCCTTCTTTATTTCTTTTTTTTATATAACAATTTTATAAAATAAGTAAATTTTATTTTTTAATAAAATTTGGTGTGTGGTGGAGAATACTTCATCACACAATTTTGAAATTGATGATTTTGAAATTTTAAAAAACACAAAGCATAATTTTCTTCTGTTAACACATTATGTGCTACATTTTTCCATAATAAATAACTTCTAGACATGCAATATATCCTAAAAGTCCTTGAAAAAATATAATATCACATACATAAAATATGTAAGTTAATATATTATTATTAACATACTATGCAATAAATTTAAAAAATTCACAGATATGCTCATAGCTGAAATCTCTCATCTGTGGTACTGTAAAACGTGTTATTGGTACTATGATAAATTCTGACAACAAAAAGAAATACAAACTATAAAACAAATAAATATTAAAATCAAAGAAAAAGTAAATTTATCAGTAAAAGTTGTCAAAAGCAACAAAATAAAATAAATTTGAATGGATTTTACAGAATCTAAACAACATATGCAGACAAATATGTCAGTAAACTAAGTACAAACCCCATAAAATAATAAATCTGAGCATTTTCAAATGACATGGTCATGCATGAAGTAAAAACAAATATTTTATTAAATGTTCACATGAAGAAAAAATTAATTAATGATAATGGACACAGTTTATTTTCTGTAATAGCAAGGGCTGCCATTATTTTGCACAATAGGTTAGAGTCATAGTAAATTTAAATCTAAATCAAAGATACCAGATAAACAGCATAGACTCAGGCTGCTTTGCTCCACTACCTGCTGTTTGGACATTGGGTGTTCTTGTCTAACACCCAATGTCTGGCTTCTGTGTGCCCGCTTCTGTTCATGGGGAACAGTTTTTTCATGATGATTTTTTTGTGGCCTGGCTCCTAACCGCAGCCCCCAGCCTGCCTGGCACCAGGGGTGGGTCACATGGAAGTCCATGACCCGGGAACTGGGGACTGTAGAGGTAACAAATGTGCCTCTCTCAGCAGCTCTCCCATCATCCTCAGGAAAGCAGACAGTTTGCGCTTCTCCAGATTGGCTGGACAGCACAGAGGGGCTGGCTAAGGCAGGGGCTTCTGTGCAGCGTTCTGCCATCCCGTGCAGCACCACACACCACCTACGGGGCAAATGCTGTGGGTGTGAGAGGCGTGTGTGGGTGTGAGGGGAGGGCTGTGGTCTATGGGGCCTGGGTGTGAGGGGTGGGCTGTAGGCCGTGGGCATGAACGGTCCAGGCTCACTCTCTCCTTGCCCCAGGGATGAGCACATCGGAGCTCTGCTGGCCGTGCGTGGGGACGCCAGTCGTGACATGAAGCAGACCATCATCGAGAGCCTGGAACAGGGCCCCACACAGGCGAGTCCCAGCTACGTGCCACTCTTCAGGGACATTGCCGTGCCCAGTCTGAATGTGGCCAAGCTTCTCAAGTAGGCATCTGCCTAACCCTACAGGAGTCACTCTCCAGGGTCCACATGCAAGGGTCCCATCCCACGGCCTGTCCCTTCTGGCTCCAAAACGTGACATACAAGGGGCATGTGGAGTGACATGTGCAGCCGTGATGTTCCTATTTCTGTTGTAAATGTCCTTTGTGAGCAGCTTTTGCTGTAAAGTCCCCCATGGTTGATGTGGAAGGCAGAGAAAACGCACGGTCTCCCTGGCCTCAGGCACACTCCTGCCTGGTGTAGATGTCCTACCACCTGATTAAAGAGTTTGACTTTCCTCAGAGAAGGAGCATGAGATGTTTCTCTTCTATAGTTAGGGTTTTCCAACCAGTGACACCCTGGCAGTGCCCAGACACTGCTTTTAGATTGTCTACAATGCCTTATCCTTATCAAGGCCCTGACCCTGTGCTGGTCTCCAGCACCCTTGTCCCACTGCCTCTAGACTCACTCTCCAGGTAGGTGGGAGGATTACCAGCTGGACACACCCACGGCCGGGCCAGGTCATGAGTGTAAATTTTGGTAGAAGTATGTAAAAAAGTATTTATTTGGAATACATTTCAAGGTCTGTGAATCATACTCATTCTTGATGCTGAATCCCTTAAATGCTTTTTTTGTAATTTGGCCAACTCTACAGCATCTGCCTTCAATAGGAGCATCATTTTTCACGTTAACTTTATACAAAGCTAAGTAAGAAAATCATACCCAGAATGAATAGTGTCTGTAGCCTTTGCTCACGCCTGGTCTCCAGAGGGAAAGTGAGATGAAAGTGCCGACCTCTCTTCCCTTTCCCTGGCTACAGCAGGTGGGAAATCAGGAGGGTTGTCCATACTTAACCTTATGCAGTTAAGTAATTGGCAGGTGGACAGAGCGCATGTGAGCATTGCCAGCTCAGGGGCTTCCAACCAGGACATCATGCAGTTCCCTTGCTGGCCATGTGTGGACACATGCTTTATTTTGTTTTCTCTCAAGACATTTTTAAGATGGCAGTTGACCTTTGTCTTTTATTTCATCCTCACAAGATGTGAAAAATTCATGAATAGGACTTTTTCTTGAAAGAATCACAACCTAAATAGAGTTTTTTTCCTGGTTGGGGACATGGCTGTTTTAGCTGAATCTAGTCACAACTGAGAGCTGGAGAAGAAACAGCCTCTAAATTGCTATTCTGTGGTGCAAGCTGCTGTCTGCAAGGGCAAAGCCACAGCCTACAGCAGGGTATGTGGGGGTCCTGGCTCGGGTGCAAGGAGGCCTTCTCCACCTAAGCATGTTGTGGCAACTTCATTCCTCTGCTTTGCAGCTTTTGTCTCGCATTGAGTAGGACATGCTGGGAGGCTCCCTGGCTGGGGCCAGCAAGGAGCTCGGAGTCTTCCATGTCTGGAAGACCTGGATAGGGAGAAGGGGCCAGTGTACTAAGAGTCAGGAGCGTCTGCTGGGACTTACACACAACCACCTCTGTCCCTCACTGTCCTGCCAACCTGTAACAAAACCCAACTACCCAACAACAAACCCCCAACCATGCTGGACCTGTGTGTGTGGGGGGGTGTCCATATATGTATAAAGACAAATATGCTCCTTTTTATTGTCACCTACAATCTGGTTGTCCCTTAAATTAAAACTAGCTAGATAAGAAAGAAGTGCAAGGCCACAGAATCTGGGGGAAAGCTTATCAAGTTTGGTGAAATTGTTGGAAAAGAAAAGATTGGGGTTGGGATTCTGGCGCTCAGCCAGCTGTGCACTGCAGACAGAGATCATTCCTCGGGAGCAGAAGGAGGTATCCAGGGACATAGGCAGAGCTGGTCCTGAGGAGTGAGAGTGGCAGGCAGGTGAGAGGTGGACAGTGAAAAGCACGGGAGACAGAAAACTCTGTGAAGTTCAAGATACAGGAATTGCATTTGGTGAGCACGAAAGGAGGAAGGGAAGGGAGGTAGTAGAGGGTCAGACAGGAGTGAGGTCCCTGCAGAAACCCAAGGGATCTGGGAACCATCACAAGTGTATGGTAAGAGAACAAAATCCAGTGCTCTGTTAGCATAGGAGCAGGCCTTTTGTCCCCAGAGTCCACAGGAGGGGCCATGAGCAGGACTGGGCTGCCTTTGGGTCTGTAGAGGCACATGGAGGTGTTGCGTGCCCATCCTGTGGTGACAGGCTGAGCACTGGCTAAGACCCCTCCTGCACAGATGGGTCACGGGGTGCAGGCCCCTCAAAACCTTATGCAGTTAAGTAATTGGCAGATGGACAGAGCGCATGTGAGCATTGCCAGCTCAGAAGAAATGCATTCACCCTCAGAAATCCAGCTCCTGTGTGGTCTCCTGATGCATGTGTGATGTGGTTCTCTACCTTAAGTAAATCTGCATATAGGACGTGTTTGGTAAATATATATTAAGTGAATAAGGCAGTGTGGACAATCACTGATTATTGCCCCTTACAGTAATAGAAATGCATTATTCTCGCATTGAGAGAGAGCTCACTCCAAGTCTCTTCCAAGTGAACATCCAGGTAATAAGTTACCCCAAGGGCATGTGGTGTCCTTATAGGCGCTTTGCTGGTTGTCTCTTATGGGCACCACAGGCCTCATGTGGCTGGTTGTGTCCACTTTGTGGATGTCCACAGTGACAGTGGCTGAGCCTTTGTCGGTTTGGCCTTCTGCAGGCAGGACGTTGGCCAGGATGTGTTGGAGGCGTGGGTGATTCTGGAGAGGGCTCTGTCCTTGTGTGTGGCAGTGGGTGTCCAGCCTGATGCCAAGGAGAGTCATCTCTGAGCCACTCCATAAAGGAGCCCACATCAAGGCTTGGGTAGGCCATTTCCAGTCAGAGAGCAGTAGCACCCAAACTAAAGACCGTGCCTACCCAATAGAAAGTGTAGTTGCAAAGCATGGGTGTCTCAGGCTGCAGCTCCAGGACATACTCTGTCCCTCCCCCAGAAGGACACTTCTCAGGTGGAATGTTACTGGACTCTCCAGGTTCCTCAGAAAGTACAGAGCAGAGGACACAATTCCACGTATGACAGATAAGCTGAGTGGCGTTCAGTTGTCTGGCTGCTCACAGTCCTCAGCACACACCAGTCATGGAGGCTGAATGCTAGGGAGTCTTTTTTTTGCTCAGAGAAAGCTATGGGCATTACCCCCATCTGCCCAGAGCTGTGCTGTTCATGGTTGCTCTCCAGCACCCAAGAGAGGGTGGGTTCCTGCCTGTTCCCGTCTGTGCCTGCCCACCTCTCTTCTGCCTGGGCCACTCTCATGTCTCAAGCCCCCCACCTCCCTGGAGGTCTCCCACCCTTTGCTCTGTGTACAGGAGGGGCTTGAGCTCACTGCTAGGTTCTTCCCAGCATGCAGGCATTGCTACACTGCTGTGCATCAGGTGGGTGCTCACAGAAGCTCTAAAAGGCAGTGTGTAATTAATTTTAGAGCACAGCCAACAGGAGACTGCTCCTTAAGTTCTCCTGGATATGATTTCTCATTTATAAAAAAAGTTTGCACCCAAAATGCCTCAAAACGTTTTTAATAGAATTGATAAAGCATTTGTTGCAGGGTTTTGGTGACGAGGCCCTCCCTGTGTAGACAGTGCCAGTGGCATGTTGGGAGGGGCATTTTAAGGCACGTGATTTCGTGATTAGAATTATACAATTGATTAGATTGGTTAATGAAATTAGTGTGCAATTTTCACACTGTAAAATACATTTCAATTCTCATTTTGATGAAACCTTTTCCTTTAAATTTCCTTTCACAGTGGAAGATCAATAATAAATGGTATACTGAACACTGTAACAAAATTATTTTCAGGAAAATACAGAAGGGAGAAATAGTGATTGCCTAAATTTGTGTACTTTATAGTCCATCACAAAATGGGCCAAAGTTCAATATTAAATAGTCTTTCTTAATAAGTTTTACAAGTTTTCATAAAGAAATACATTCATAAGACTTTGTTTGCATTCTGTTTGTAAAAGTGACAAGAACAGCAAGAATTCTCACTTTATGAGATGTGCCACAGCACACAAGTCCATGACACTGTCCTCTGAGGTGTGGGGTGTGGATTTCTGAGTGAGGTCTTCTCACCTGGAAGGCCAGTTCTGGGTGTCCCTGATGGTTCTCAGGAACACAAACCAGTCACTGCTTTTTGTTCTCTGCCATATAGTACAGTGATCAGAACCTGCCCTAGAGGTTTTCTGGACTCAGGTTCTAACTTTGCAACCAGGAATAATATCTGGGGCCCAGTGGTCCGGGTGAAGGATCAGCCAGCTGGACATGTGCTGTGGCCACTGGAAGGTGAGTGGGGGTGGCCTCACTCACTGAAGCAGTGCAGGTAGGCTGAATGGGGCCACTAAGTATCGTGGCTGCAGCTCAGCAGAATTGAACAGGATGATCCGTTGGCTCTTGTGCTCACAGTTTAGAATAGAGTTGGAAGTGGGGGAGGGGAGTGTGACTGTGACAACCTAGAGCCACTGCTGCCACCTGCTAGCTTGCCAGGAGCAAGCCCCTCTGAGCAGACATCAGAGGGAGGCAGTTGTCTTGGGAGTAAACTCAAGAGTGAAGTTGTGATCAGGGAGTAGTAGACCCTTTCCACCAGGGACTCAGTTTGCAAACTGCTAACAAGAAATTCCTTTACCTATGACTGCTTTGGGAACATGAACTGTCAAAACTTTATCATAACACACGAATAGTTCCATTTTCCTGAGCAACAAGCTGTGAGTGTCCCGAGCCCACTGCCCTCAGATGAAACCTTCAGTGTGGGCAGATTGGAAGCAGTGCGGGAGCCAGACTTTGACTTGCCCTGCTTCCCTCCCATTAACACCCGAGACTGGTCTTACTCCAGAGGACGGGGGCTCTGTCCAAGGCTTATCCCTGAGACCTGGTATGGGTACGAGAGGTCTCAGCCAAGTGTCTAGGAGGACCATGAGCCCCTCTGGCCACTCCAACCCCTTGCTTCTCTCCTACTGTGGCCACAGTCCACTTAAGGATCTCTGATGCTAAACAAGTTGCCCCTTCAGGGCCTTTAACCAAGCCAGAGCTGTCTGTGGCAACCTGTGGGGTGAGACAGCTCAGGCCAGAGACCTTGTCTTTGATGACAGGGCAGTGTCCAAAGGCTACCAGCCCAAACTTGGGCAAGTGCAAGGCCTAAGTTGGGAGGGGAACAAGATGAGTGCTGGGCTCTAGGAACTGAAACATTAAAAAATGATGAACAAAAGATTCCTGCAACATTACCTATAGTCCACATGGTGACCATGTAGTTCACAGAACTGGCAAGTGGACATGAGAACCCCACACAGCCTGCCAGTTCTGAGGGATCAGGAACCCCGCGTTCTACTGGCTCAGGATGTGCAAGAACCAGGCTGTCCCTCATGTCCCTGGAGGGAGGTCTGGAGTGATGGAAGGCTTGAATCAGTGTCCAGAAGGGCGAGTCTCATTGTGTGTGGGGCTCAGTTTCCCCGGCAGTGATGAAGGTCGGACACAAGCTGCCCTTAAAAAGGAGCCTGAGCTCCGGCCCTTCCTGTCCCTGAGTCAGGGTGTTAAGATGCACACGGAAGTGCTGTCGACTTCCAAGCACAGACGGGCACGCGAGGGCCCAGGGTTGGAGCACCTGCCACCCTCCGATGAGTGAGGCCAGGCCTGCCCATCTCCAGCCTGGCTCGGGTGGCGCCCAGCACCTGCGTGTGCAAAGGGGCGCGCCCAGGTCGGGGCGAGGGCTGGAGGACAGGAGGGTAATGGGTGCGGGACGGCTCAGAAGGTCATGCGGGTGGGGCCAGAGAGCTGGAGGACGGGTGGGGAGGGGGCCGTGGTGGGGCCGGGAATATTATGGGAGGGAGAACGGGCAGGAAGACCACCAGGATGGTAAAGGGGATAGGAGGACGGAGTGTGGCGCTCGCGGGCAGGGGGAGAGTGCGGGGCCGCAGGGCCAAGGGTCCGGGTCACAGCGGCGTCTCCTCCTGCTCCAGCGCGTGCGGTGGCGCGTGGCAGGAGGGTGGCAACGACGCGAGCTTGAGGAGCGCGGGACGGCGACGTGCTCGGGGCCGCTGGAAGGAGCGCCGGCTGTGCACACGGCGAGCCGCCGCCGACCGCGCGTGAGCATTGGGCAGCCCCCGGTGGTCCGGCCCCGCCCCCAGAGCGGACTCCGGCCCACGCTCGGGCTCGGTGGGCGTGGCTTTCTCCGAGGTGGGCGCGGGTGCGGGTGCGGGCGCTGACGCGGACGGCACCGGACTCGAGGCACGCGGCAGCGGGAAGCGCGTGGGCAGCGGGGGCTTCTCTGCAGCGGCGGGTGGCCCGTGGCGTGGGGATGAGCGTCCTGTCAGCGGAGTATCGGACCCGGTGTCACCTGCGGACGACAGGACGTGAGCGGCTTAGTCGGCGCTTGCCAGGTCACCACAGGACGCAGCTTCCTTCCCCTTGGTTGCTGCTTCTGAGGGTTGTCCAGAGCAGGTGCATCCTGGCGCATGGGAGCTGTCGTGTCCAGCACAGATCTCTTAGCCTTCCACGTCACAGGGAGGCTGTACCCGGAGCCACTGGACCTTTTTCGTGTTGGGCAGGTGTTGGATGTTTCAAGTGTCCTTCAAGTGTGCAACTCGGTGGTCGCCACAGGCGTAGTCTGAGGCCAGCTCGCCTGGACCATTCAAAGTGTTCTGTGGCCACCATGTTCCACAGGACAGATTCAGCGAGGACCTGACTATAGATGTGACAGGTGCCCCCTAAAGAGGGCCCAGCAGCCTCCACTCCCTGGGAACAGGGCACCCTCCTCTGAGAACCAGTGGGACTCAAGGATGACACCTAGGGATACAGGGAAAGGCCAGAGGTCCAGGGCAGAAGCAAGCAAAGGCTAGAGGTCCAGAGTAGAAGCAGGGGCAGGTAGAGAGGAGGCAGAGGTTGACCCTAGTGTGGCCCTTTCCCACAACCAGGACAGCCAGTGGGGCCACCAATGCTTGCCGGGGGCACCCACCCTGCAAGTCTCAGAAGACAGTATCTTCTCCCTCGGTGCAGGGTAGACAGGTGCACTGTCCTAGCGGCATTTGGAGTAGGCACTACCCCACCCTGCCTCACCCTCATGCTCCTCCCTCAAGCTCACCTAGCTCCCAAAGGACACTTGAAACATCCAACACCTGCCCAAAGTGGGCTGAGGCCTCCTTCTATGGAATGAATGGGATAGCCCAGGCCCCCCATTCCTATCCACCTATCTCCCTCTTTGGGCTGGGGCCCAAGAGGCTGTCAGCATGCTGGTGGGCATCTGTGTGGCCAGCCCCTGACTGCCCCATGTCCTGCACACCACTCACATGTTGCTTCTGCCCTGGACTTCCATCACCTGGACTTTCCCCAGGGCCTAGGGCCTTCGGGGAGGATAAAGTTTCCCTCCCTCAGCCACCCAGGCCTGTTCTCAGCTCCCTCTGAGCTCATGGTTTGACCACATGGATCCAGAGCATTTTGTGAGCAAACAATATCAAAGTAAATCCTCAGAGGCAGCCTGCTAAGACACGCCAAGCCTCAGACAGCTCTGGAGAAGCAGACCAGGGAACGTTCCCTAAGAGGCTCTGAAAGAAAGAAGCGGCTGTTGACAGTCTGCAGAAGTTCAGTCAGAAAGAGAGAGTGTGAGGCCTGAGGACAGGAGCTGAGGAGAGAGAAGGCATTAGGGTTAGCCATTACATGTGTGTGGACTCAGGGTTGGCAGCATGGGGCCGCTCCTCAGGGCCGTCAGCCAGCAGAAAGGAGTCCACAGACTTGTTGCTGAGGCGAAAGGGTGTCAGGCGGCGGAAGTTGCCAGGAGAGTGTGGTATCTGCACGCGGGCCCTCTGGGAGGGCACCACTGTCTCCCCAGGAGTCAGCCAGGGGGGCGCCCTGGCCAGGAGGCTGGGGCCCAGGTCCTCATCCGGAGAAAATACAGGGTTGTCAATTCCTAGGAGAAAGGGCAGCAGCCAGTCAGCCTTCCAGGAGCAGCTCACATGGGGAAGAGGGAAAGCCACATCCAGGCTGTCACCAGCTGTTCCTGTGGCAGCACCTGCAAGGTCACCTGGAAGGTTAAGGTAGCAGGCCCTTCACCCTGCAGACGGCACAGGTGACACCTCCCTCCTCAGGGCACAGAGATCCTGCCTGCTCCATGCCAGGTGGACCTGCCACTGCCAGGACTACTTTTCCCTGGGGGAAGTCTTCATGCTGGTGGCAACTCTCTAGGGGAGTCTAGGACATGGGGATGTCCCTTTCTGAATGACCAAGTTGCCCTCACAAGCTCCACCTGTGATGTCACCCTTCTCACCTGCAGGAGAGTCGGATGCAGTGTCCTTGGTGACATTTGCCAGGAACTCAATGCCCCCACTGGTCTCCTCAGCATCGTATTCAGGGGCCTCCTCAGGATCCGAAAGTTCCAAATCTAGTGGGAGAGGCAACACAAGGAACATGGACTGTGGGTCAGGGAGCCAGGCCCAACTCCCAGGGCTGGGGCTGTTATCAAGCCACCAAGCCAGCAGTGTCTGGGTGGCTTCATGGGTGGCTGTGCCAGGGGCAGTCTGGGTAAGAGCAACAGAACCCCTGGGAGAGCATGGGGCAGGGATGGCAGGCCAGCAGGGAGAGATGTGAGGACCCTGGCTGGGGAAACACCTGCAGTGGTGCAGTCACAGCTGGGGACAGAGACATATGTTTAGCCTGCCTTGAGCCTGGGAGACAGGCAAGAAAGCAGCCAATGTCAGGAGGCCAGAAGGTCCTACTGACTAGCATTTCTCCAGAACCAACCAGTACCTTTTTCCTTAATGGTGAAGTTGTGCATGAGGCTCTCGGTGGGCAGCTTCCCATTGGGGATGCTGCTGTTTCTCTGAGGAGCAAACAGGGAAGTGCTTACAGGTGCAGAAAGTACACCTGACTCCTGCCCCAGAGAACAGAGCAGGACCTGTCTCTGCTCCACCCACCTTCAGCCTCCCCGTATTTCCTTCTTGGTGGGCAAGGTGGCAGGGATGCAGTCCCTGCTGGGGCCCAGGTCAGCCTGGCTGGGCCAGGCCACCATGAAGGGTGCCCTGTGCTGCCCGCAGTCCCTCACCCGCTTCTGGGCACGCTCCCTCTTGTACAGCTTGGCTGCCTTCTTGTTCTGGTTCAGGCCCAGCTTGGTTGACTTGAAAGACTCCAGGCGTTTCCGCATGGTCCTATGGAAAATCTCCTTGTCTTGCTTCTCATCCTCGTTTGGAGTTAACTCATGTCTGCTGTAGAGATGCTTGTACTGGGGGGAGCGACAGGAATCATCACAGCTGGGGACACAGCAGGGCACCCCAGGGCCATGGGGTCACCCCACCCTCACACCCTCCTGCTGCCACAGCTGAGCACAAGATTCCCTGTTGTCCCAGGAGAGCATGGGAGGAGAAAGCCGCCCACAAGGACTCCACCTCCTGCCGCGGCTTGTACAGGTACTGTTGCAGTGTATGGTGGGTGACCATGTCCTCTGCATCCCGGATGCTGCGCCGCCGCTGCTCTAGGGACTGCATGTCCAGACATACTGCGCTGACGTTCTCCCTCCTGTGTGTGGGGTGGGTCGCTGAGCCATGAGAAATATACCTGGGGCCTCCTGCTGGCCCCTGCCCCTTGTCTTTGTGCCGGTTGCATCTGGCCTAGGCTTGGGTCCCGGGACACCAAGATGCCTGGCCACCAGGACACCTGGGAACCTGAACACAAGGTCTCCTGGACACTAGGACATCTGGACAACTGTATACCTGGGAACCAAGACATCTAGACACCCAGGAAACAGGACATCTGGACACCAGGACAGCTTAACACCTAGATACCTGGGAAGCAGAGGGCATCTGGTGCCTGGACACCTGGGCAACTAAACACCAGGACAACTGGACATCTTGACACCTAGACATCTGGGCACCTGGACACCTGTCCAGCTCCTTCTCTCCTCTGGGCTTAGCCTGACCCAGAGACCTTATAAGGCATCTTGTTTCAATTGACTCCCCTCTCTGCCCTTTGTGAAATATTCCTTCCAAAACCCTGGCTGTGAGATCCCAAGGTGCCACCCACTGCCTCTCCCCAGCATCTGCACACCTGCACTGAGTGGTATAGATACTCAGTAAGCACTGGCCATAGCTGTGGAGCCTGGGGCCAGTGGGGCAGCAAGTGTGAAATCTGGGACCAGTCCAGGCCTCTCCTGGGAGGGGCAGATAGATCAGGCCCCAGCATGCTGCCATCCCCTCTTCCTCCCCAACCTGCCCCCATCTTGCATCAGTGCAACAGGAAGATGATCTCATTGGCTGCCTGATGGTGACTGCAGGAGGAGATGCCTGGCCTACTTTCTGCACACGCCCACAGCATACAGGCTGGGACCCTGTCACCCAGTTAGGACTCTTCAGTTCCCGAAGGGCCTGAGGAGATGCTTATTGTGGAAGACCCATGCCTTTTGGCAGGCTCCAGGCTCAGAAGGCCGTGTAGACATGGACACGTACAGGAGGTAGGAGACAGAGGCCTCCACAGTGGACGGTCGTGGTGTGCTGAAGTCCACGTTGACCATGTTGTCAGTGCTTGGGGAGCGGATAAAGGCCAGGGACCCACGGCGCTCTCCCTGCCATGAGAGACAGCCTCATCAATGTCAGTCAGTCAGCACCTAGCCCTAGGCACACAGGCAGCACCTGCCCTCATGGGGCTGAAGCACTGGGGAGGCCACATGGCAAGCACAGGGCAAGCGCAGAAATTTCTGTCAGAGGCCATGTCAGTGCTGCCCCACCTGAGCAGTCAGGGAACAAAACAGCCTGTGTGTGAAAGAATAAAACCTCTCTGGGGCACTGTTAGGGCCCACTGATACTGTGGTCAGAAAGGTGGCTCTTGGCTATGGACTCCAACCCCCATCTTCATTTCCCCAGGAAAGGGAACCGCAGCAGCCTCACACCCAGAAGTGAGCACACTATGATGCAGAGCATAACCAGACAGAGAAGGAGATGCCAGACAAGCCCCATGCAGGAGTGGGGCCGTGGGGGACCATGAGGCCCATGGAAGATCATAGGGCAGGGTGCCAGGTGTGGACAGGGCAAAATGACAGGCTCCATGGGGTGGGGACAGATCTCACTCTGTTGCCCAGGCTGGCCTCAAACTCCTGGGCTCAAGTGATCCTCTTGCCTTGGCCTCCCAAGTCACTGAGACTCTGTGCTGAGCACTTCAGGCTTAGAGTGCTGTTTGCCCCTTCTGAGTATGTTTGTCTTTCACATGGTGGAACCTCTGTTAGTCTTCTGCTTTGAAATCCAACTTTGCTTTTTAATTTTTTTTGCAGTTTTTTTGGCCGGGGCTGGGTTTGAACCCACCACCTCTGGCATATGGGGCTGGCGCCCTACTCCGTTGAGCCACAGGCACTGCGCATTTTGTTTTTTAATTTTTTACAGAGATAGACTCTTGTCATTGCCCAGGCTAGTCTTGAACTCCTGGGCTGAAATGATCCTCTTCCCTCAGCCTCCCAGAATGCTGGGATTACAGGCATGAGCCACTACACCAGCCTACAACCCCATCATCCTTCTGTCACTGATACACAAGGAAAAGGCAAGGGGCAGGTGGGTCTGTGAGTGGTAAGCCCACCTGGCTGCATCAGAGTGCCCGGCCCACCCTACACCAGGGACCACTAGGAGAGAGCAAGTGACCAACAGGAGAAGCGTCCAGGCAGGTCTGATCCTGGGAACATGACACAGTGGGCATGGTCAGAGCAGGTAATTGGACTCCAGGGCTTTGTACATGAGGCAGAGCCCAAGGTCATGGGTTATGGGTAAATGTTTGGTGTGGCTGGTGGGGCTGAGGGCAGGCTTAAGCCCTACACAGTGCCCGTATCACCCATATGGGGGTGGAAGCCAAGGAGTATCTCAGGAGGAAGCATTAGGCAGAGGGGAAATTGCCTTGGGCTCCAGTCCCGGCCAGAGACCTGCAGCCAGCCCCCTCACACCCTCTGTGCAGATTCCAAGTCGGCAAGGGCAGCCACAGCCACAGAAGGTTGAGATTTTTGCACTGAACTTTCTTAACCTGGGTCAGAGGTGAGGATAGCAACACTTCCAGTAGCTTCTATGCCCTGCCGAGCCTGAGGCAGCCTCTTCCTATGCCTTGGAGTGTAGAGTTAGGGGTTTGTGGGTGGAGCGTGGTCCAGGAAGTCTATGGCTTAGGGGGCCCCTGAGAGCTGGCTCTGCCAAGATGCTCCTGTCATATACATGAATCCAGTTCATGGGCTACACAATGGGTAACAAGCTCCAGGAGGGACAGGATGACTTTTCCTTGGTTTGAGTGTCTGAAGGGTTTGCTGAACCTGTCTCTTCTCCCCCACAGGGGCAGAAACCCTTCTGGACCTGGGGCTCCAAACTGGCCAGGCCCTGCCCCTTAAGAAGGAGTTGTGGCCACCATAGGGAGCTAGATTTTCTGCAACTAGCCACTGGCCAGGCCATAGGGGTCAGAGCTCCTGGAGGAGGCCCAGGTAGTCATCTGAGGCTGAGGACCACCCAACTGCAGGTGTTGGCTGTTGGGCTGGGTGGGATGACCTGGCCTGGTCAGTCTCTGAAGAAGGCAGGCACTGTGGAGGCAGCTTTGGGACCACAGCCTGTCCTGGGGCAAGATGTACCTACTGCTTTCCCTCTGTGTGCACGCATGTGGAATGTGTGCATTTTGACAGCCCAGGCCCATAACTCCCTGCCTACTTCCCGTCCTATCCTACCCTAAAGGGAAACACAGGGCCTCAGGTCATGGGGCCTGGCCTCTGCTCTTAGCCTGCCAGCACCACCGAGTATCTAGTGAGGGGCCCCAGTGCTCTGTGCCTTGGTTTTCCTGAGTCAGAGCTGTGACATGGCCTGTTCCCCAGGCACTGGAGGGCCCCAAGTCTCATGTAACTCAGGCTGGTTGCCTAGGACTACATGGTGTTGTCCCTGCTATGCCAGCCTCAGAAGTGGGGGGCCACCCTTGCCCTCCATCACCCACATCCCAGAACACAGCAGCCACACTCATGTCCACCACAGGGAGCCAGCAGAGCTCTGGTACCTCAGCCACGTAGCTGATGGCATCCTTCAAGTTCAGCTCGTGGAAAACATTCAGGATTCGATCTCGGGACTTCTGAGCTGACCGTCTCATGAGGATTTTGCTGAGGAACTTCCTATCAAAATTGGACCACCTGAGGGGACAGACGGCACAACGTTGGCATGCAAGGGAGGCAGGAGTCAGCCTGCCTGGGTCAGACGGGGCCCTGCCTGACTTGAGGTGGACATGCTCCATCACCCTTTCTCCCCTGGATTTCATTTGCAGTGACAACCCTACGGGAGCACTTCAAAGTGCAGGGAGCCAGCAATGGCACCTCTAGCAGAGTTTCTCTGACATTGTCCTCTAGAATCTGTATGGTCTCATGCTTTCACGGTCTGCGCGGTCTCATGCTTTCACAGTCTGCGCGAATTTCTGTCTGATGCTGTTTTAACTGAAGTGCACAAAACTGTGGGTTCCACTTTCTCATCTATTACCATGTTGTGGGTAGTTTTCCCAAGTTATCCTTTAGAAAGTGGACAGGACAAGGTGGGTGGCAGAACTGGCTGGGGATGACAGGACCCTCTGAGCTCCTGGCTATGAGAAGAATGGAGCTGACCAGAGTGCGGTTGTCTTAGTCAGCAGAATTAGAAAATCCATTGCTTATTCAGGTCAGAGGCAGGTGGCCTGCTCAGATGTAAGAGAAATTTCTGGGACTCAAGAGAGAAGGCTCCAGCCCTTCCAGAGATGGATGGAGCTGCCAGATACTGCCCGCCTTTCAGAGGCAGAGGGTGGCAACACCCCTGGGGCTTCTGGAATCGCACCCCAGAATCACAGATGTCTTTCCCACATATGTCCTGGAGGCTGGACCTCTTTGGTCCAGCTTCAGATGACCAATGCTCTGTGCAGGTCACCTAGGGTGTGCTTCTTGCAATAGCCCGTCACAGATAAGAGGCCAGGGATACCCTGGAACCTCAGAACCAAATCACCAGTTGTCACCAAGAACTATGGTTCTGCTCCATGGAAACCCCAGTCATACCTTGTACACCAATGTGGGTTATTTGTTCATAAAACAGGAACCAACAACTATGAATTTTAGGTGCTTCAGTTATTAGAGTTCATAATTTTAAGAGTCAAATGTATTTTATAATAAAATATAAATACAGTTTCAGTGTCACAGAAAAAAAATTATTTTAAATGTTGATGATACTAACATACACATTCTCTGTTCACAACATAGGGGAAATCACCTGTTTTCCCTATTTTCAATAGAAAATATTTTAACATTAGAATTTTATTTTATTATTATTATTTATTTATTTATTTATTTATTTTTTGCAGTTTTTGGCCAGGGCTGGGTTTGAACCCTCCACCTCCGGCATATGGGGCTAGCGCCCTACTCCTTTGAGCCACAGGCACCGCCCTAAAATTAGAATTTTTAACATTTAGAATTGTCATCACTGCCATCTTCCAGCCACATATTTTAACATTTAGAATTAATTGTCCCCCAGCAAAGAGTGTCACTTTGTGCCTGGGAAGCACTGTGGAGCACAGTCATGGCGCCAATTGCGGCCTGGTGCACTCCGGGTCCAGGCTACCTGCGTGTCAGGGCTGAGCCAGGAGCTGGGCTTTGTGGACCATGGTTTGCCACAAGGGGCCCATGGGTGCCCAGCCTACTGCCTAAGGGGAGAGAGCCACGTACTTATCTCTGAGGTAGTTGTGCCCGATTTGTCCTGAGATGTCCTCGATGGCTGAGAGGATATGATCAAAAGCCTTGCCAGGGAGGCAAGAGACATTAGTTGGCATCACTGCTGGTAGCTCTAGAGCCCAGGACATGCGCCGCCCCCCCACTGCAGGCAGCCACCTCCTCACCCCTGCTGCTTCCCTACCCCAGAGACCCCCACCTGTCCCTTCCCCCACCAACCCCTACCCTGCCATGCAGCTTCTCATTGAGCCTGGGCTCTCGCTGTTCACTCTTCTTCACTTTCAGCCACTGCACGAGGGGCTTGATGGTCAGGCCCTGAAAGACCAGGTCCTGTTAACCACTGGGCAGCCCCCCTGCCTGTGACCCACTGAGTCACAGCAGCCAGAGGCCACCCTGCAGCCGCCACAGGGCAGGAGTCAAGACCCATCAGGGATGGCCTCTGGGTCCCCAGCATAGTGCAACTTGGATTGGCCAAAAGCAAAGGCAAAGTGTCACCTTGCAGCTGTGCTGAGCCCAGACCCGCAGGGAGAGGCAACTGGGGCAGCACCAGGCAGCCATAGCCCAGGAAGAGCATTTTAGGGAAAATTATGCTCCATCCCTTGTGAGGCCACATGGAAACCTACAAAACAGCTCCTAATTACTAAAATTATAAAACCTAATTAGGGTGTGGGCCTGGCAGTGCACCTGGAAGATGACAGTGAAGAAGACGACGATGATGGTGGTGCTGACGAACAGGTTCTTCTCCTTGACCTTGTTCTTGTCCAGCAGCACGACCAGTGCAAAGGCCACAGCCCCACGAAGGCCACCATAGGACAAGACCACCTGGTCTATGAGTTCCAGTTGCACCATGCGGTAGCGGTTTAAGACCCAGGTCTGCAGCACGACGCCTGCAGGAGGGAGATGTGGTGATAAAGGGACAGTAGCACCCTGAATACAGTGCCCCCTGCCTCATGCCTTGGAGCCATGCTCAACCCCCTGCTCCTAAGGACCTGAGAAGCCCCCACATGCCACTGTTTCCACCAAGCTCCACCCACACCACCAACCACACGCAGGTCCTGGGGGTAGTAGACTGGTGGGGGCAGGTCCTGCCTCCTGTCCCACCTTCAGTCTTATTGGCCCATTCTGGGGGCAATGTCCAAGGGTGTCAGTAGAGAACCAGGTGGGCTCCCTCTGGGTTCCAGGAGCTCCTGCCTGGCCCACAGGCCACCATCTCATCCATCCCTCCAACATGCAGGGCCACAAGAAAGCCTGGATCTCTCAGGGAGGTGCTGCAGATGTGTGAGCTACCACCCGCCTCACCAATGGCCCGGTACACGGAGATGAAAACCAGCGTCAGGAGGATGAAGGCTGTGTTCCATGTCCAGATGAGAGGGTCCACAGCTGAGATGCCAAGAAACATGAAGATGATGGTCTCGGCACTGCTGGCCAACATCTTCATGGTGTAGCGCACAGTGGTGGCCGACTGCTCTGAGATGTTGGCCTTCACATACTTCTGACAGCAGATGCCGCAGAAGGTGATGCTGCATGGGGGAGTGTGGACAGCTCAGGATGGGTGGAAGGCCTTGTCCCTGCCAGTAACTGGGCCCCTAACAGCCCTGCAGGCTCTCCCAGGCCACCTCCTTGGTGACGTCCTGGCTCCTCCTGGGCTGGTCCCCCTGTGGCCAGTCCGCCCCAGTTTGGCCCTACCTGGAGGGAGTAGATGGCTCTCCCTGCCCAGGGACCCTGCCACTGTTTTGTGCCAACCTCAGGGGGGGGATTCTGGGTAGACCTGAGAGCACCATAGCTTTCCTGCTGCATATGGGCTGCTGCTGACAGAGGCAGCACCACAGGGCCTGGAGCCCCTCAGAACCACACTGAGTCAACCATGGACACTAATGTGGAGACACGGACTCCAAGAACTCCTGGCCCACAGGGATGTCCACCAGCTGGAAAAGTGAACTGAGAAGACTGGGGTGGGAGGGTGAGGGGAGCTGCTGGGAAAAGGTCCGTGAGGCTGTGGAGGCTGCACCCCATGGGGCTGTGCATGGGCCTCAGTGGCTGTGGGGCCTGCACCTGCCTGGCTGTGCTCCCTGTGCTACTGCTTCTGGTCCCCAAGAGGGCTGCTCCCATCCCTGGGCTTCCTGAGAAACCCACTCACGCCAGGATGGCCGACAGGGACAGCATCTCTGCGGTCAGGTAGGACAGGTACGAGATGACGAAGACGAAGCCAGGCTCGATGATGCGCACGTGCTTGGTGAAACGGGTCACCAGGGACAGCAGGAAGGCAAAGGCCACACCCAGCAGGGTGCCCCCCAGGCTCACCACAAAGAAGGACACTGCGGACAAGGACACCAGTGTGTGTGCCCGTGTGTGCCTGTGTGTGCAGGTGAGGCTGCTGACTGGCCTTCCAGGTCATTCTTCACCTCCCATGGAGGTGCCCAGAGCTCAGAAAGCAAAGGATCCATTCTTCCCCTTTCAGAGACAAGGGCCTAGTCCCCGCATTGGACTCCCCCCATTGTGAGGTTTCCTGTGGCCTCAGACCCTGTCCAGTTGTCCTTCTCTGGGAAGATCAGCCCTGCCCAGTGAAAGACTCAGGACTCTTCAAACAGGACCCACATCAAATCGTATTTGTGAACTGCACTGGAAGGGGAAATGGCATGATGGCTTTGAGTGAAAACACATTGTCCTACATGGGATTTGGGTCCCAGGAGTGGCAGGGACCCCAAGGGAGCCCACCTAGAGCAGCAAGCCTGCCCACTGTCTCAGTGGACAGGCCTGAAGGCGGGCTGGGCAGGCCCAACAGGCTACACACCTATGCCTTTCACACAATCCACGCCGGTCACCTGGTCACTACCCAGTGCCACAAAAGATGTGAACACGTCGTACAGGACCTGAGGGGAGAAACAAGACAGACCAGAGGTCAGGACTGACACTCTACATCTAGGCCCCACACCTCCCTGGACTTGGGCCTGACTGTGGGGCCCACAGCTACCAAAGGCCTTCGGAAGGACATCATCACAGGATGACTGTCACAGGAAAAGGCACAGGCGAGCTGGCAGGTGGGATACAGGAGGCAGAGAACCTTCTGGGAGGAAGCAGAGAGTTGGAGAGCAAAGCTGGGCTCTTCCTACCTCAGGCCAGTGGGGTCAGCATCAAGCCACCTGTTGACTTTATTTCTCCCTCAGTCACAGAGAGTGACCCAGGCTCTTGTTTCTAGTGGATGGGAGCTCACCCCTGAGGTCTTTGAATGTTGGTGTTTAAACCACATCCCACCCAGACCTTGAGACAAAAAGCCTGGGAGCCTCATCCCCCACCAGTGGAGACAGTGTTTCCTGAGCCTGCACTTTCCTCCTCAGGGTGTGGGGAGGCTCCATGAAGAGGGCACCAGGGCAGGTGGGGATGTCTGAGGGGCTGTGGCCCTGGGAGACCTGTTGAGGCTGGTCCAGCAGCTTCTTGCTGCAGAGGTAACTCTACCCCAGGCCTTGCACTTTCTACAGAAATGGCTTTGTAAGTTCAGGAGGGTCACTGTGAAGCCCAAGGACACTCCCCGTGTTTTAGGAAACTATTCACTGCAAGTCATGGTAATAGGCTTCAGGGCTCAGGGTCATGGGTCCCTACAACATCCCGGGTCCCCAGTTAGCTCCATGTGGGTTTCTTCTCCTAGTTCTTGTCACAGGCTGAACGTGCTGTGCCCAGCCCTATGAGGAGGTGGCCCTGACCTCAGAACGTGGTTGTTTGCAGATGGGGCTTTTGGAGGGTGACTACATAGCATGAGGTCAGTGGGGTGGGAGAAGGGGAGGACCCAGCCCTGGGGACATGTGGCACAGGACTGCACAGACCCAGTGTCTGTGGGCTAAGCAGCCTGGCTGTGGCACTTTGCATGGTAGTCACAGTGGACTCACACGGTTCTGCTGAGGTTTTGTTGTGCTTTACTCATCTACCTTTTAGGAAATGAGGCCTGGTTGGCACCAGCCGCAGATATGAGGCTGAAGACCCTGCCTAGGAGGTGTGGACCCTGCTGTGAGGAAGAGGGGCCCAACTGAAACCATGTCATGCTGGGTCAGCAGGCTGGGGACTAGACTTGTAGCTGCACAGAGCATCTGGAGGTGGTTGTGTGGCCCAGGCACACACTGAGAGGCCAGTCCATTCTGAGGCCCTGCCCATCACCCACTCACCACTGTGACAGCATCGTTCAGCAGTGACTCCCCAAACACAATGATGAATAGGACCTCATTGACGTGCACCTCTTCAAAGACAGCCAGGACAGCCACTGGGTCCACAGCAGCGATGAGGCTGCCGAACAGGAGGAAGTCCAGCAGCCCCGCCTGCAGCTCGCCTGGAAGATGCGAGGGGGCCATGGGGCCTCGAAGGACCCGCTGCCCACAGGAGAGAGCCAGGCCAGGGGCAGGCTGTCGACCTCTCCCCAGCTAGTCCAGGTTGTCCTTTATGGGGCAGCCTCAGGCTGCTATCAGCTGGGTCAGCCTGTGTCCTCCACAAGCACCCCATAGCCACCCATGTCTCTCACAGGCCTTCCACATGCACCACCACCCCACCCCCCCGTGTCCCACACATGTTTTCCAATCTCACATATCTCCCACGTGTCTCCCCTGGTTTTCCATGTGTCTCCCACATGTCTCACATGGCCTCCCATGTGCCTCCCCAGGCCTCCCACATCTGTCCAGGGAAGGCTGTGCCACCTCAGGGGACCCATTTATCTGAAGAAGAGCAAGCCCTGCATGCAGGGTACACCTGGAGGGAAGCAGAGCCCCTCTGGGGTTCAGCCCTGAGGTGAAGGGGCTGCAGCAGGTACAGACAGCTTAGGTGTTGAGCAGGGGATGAGGTTCCCCTGGGGGCTGCAGCCCTGATGTCCCACCCAGACTTGCAGGAACAGCTCAGAGTGCTGGGCCAGGGGAACTGCCAGATAGGGCCAGGGGTGCCTGGGGCACCAGGTTGGATGAGTGGGACTGGGCAGACAGACAACATGCACACCCCTCCAGGCAGCTTTCCTCTGCTGTTGTTCTGCCCCTTCTTGGCCCGCATGTGGGGAGGTTTTGTGGAAATGCACTTTTGCCACTCTCAGTCCATCCAGAGGGTCCCATGTGTGGTCATGTATCTGGCTCATGTCCAAGGAAGCTCAGAGGATGGGGGCTCTGTAACTCACAGTAAGTGGCCACAGTGGTACAGGAGTCACTTGTGTGGGATGAGCAGTGGGGGAGTGGGGGCGTAGCACCCTGCAGGACTGGGCAGAAACACCTGCACCTGCTCCTGCTACATGCCCAGCTCTGGGCCACCCTCTGTGGGACTCTGGCCCTGGGGACATGGCAGTCAGAAGGTGCAGACCCACCCCTGCGAGCATAGGAGGAAGGGTACCCAGCCCACCCACTGGCCCAGGGATGCCAGAACAAACTGCCTGGGACAGCTCTGTGTGAGTGAAGCTGGGCCTGCACTCTGTCCCCAGCCTGTGCCGGGCAGGGACTCACCCATTAGCCCGCTGAGGAAGACGCCATATAAAGATAGTCCGGTGGTGGCCGCATTCCACACGGTACCAACAACCGCATACAGCAGGATGGTGCCCAGGTTGCCAAAGAAGAGCCGGTTGGGCATAAAGTAGCCAGCGTCCAGCACGATGGGCGGTAGCAGGTAGAAGAAGAAGACGGTGGGTGTGAGTGTGAAGGAGGCGATGTGATCGGCCGCCCAGACGATGCCGCCCAGCACCAGCCCAAGCACGATGAGCAGAGCGCTCTCAGGGACCACGCTGGTGATCTTGTGGGACAGGTGGAACACTGCGGGGGAGGGGAGAGCGTCAGGGGGCCACGGGGGATGGGAGAGAGTGGAGGGCACACGGGGAGAGGTTGGGGATTTGGCAGCCTTGGGTGACCAGAGTGGGTGAGGGTGGGAGCCATGGAGCTCAGGCTGGAGGCTGCCCAGACTGCCCCCACCCACTTTTCAGGGAGCCTAAGAGGGCTGAGGAGGGGGTGTCAGCTTGTTCTCCTCACACGAGGGCTAGGCCTCTGACCCACAAGCCCTCCTGGTGGCTTCCCCTTGGGGCACAGTCTGCTGCCGGTGCCTGCAGCTGCTCCTGAGTGTCTGAAGGTCCCCATGGATGTTGCCTTTCAGGTCTACAGGTCTCCCCAGGCACAGATGGCAGCCCCTCATGGGTCCCCTGAGAGGCCTCAGAGCACAGAGGCGCTGACCTATTTGGGCCATACCTTCATTTCATTTGGACTCAGAAAAAGAAGTGATGAAAATTCCTTTCTGAGGACCAATTTGTAATAGAATGTTGATTAGCAAGGTGGACTTCTTTGGCTTAAGCAATATGTGGGACAATTATTTTTTCATTCGCTAAGCTTCTGTTTATTAAAAAATCTTCCTTGAAATTCAAAGAAAAGTTGTCTCCTGAGATAGCCAAGACGCCATTTAAGCACAGGGTGACATAGATAGGAAGGGCTCCAGTGAACAGGGCTCCTGCTCACTCTGTCCTGTCCCCATAAAGTTTCTGGTGACCTTGGAGGGGCGGTGGGGCTCAAAGCCTGTGTTCTCAGGTGCACTATTGGGATCCTGTAGGGATGCCCACTAACTCACAGGATGGCAGCGCCATCATCTTTGCTGTCCTCTCCAGCTCTGCACCTGCTCAGCACTCAAGTCTCCCCACCACCCCAGTACTGCACCTCAACTTCGGGACCCTAGGACCCGCTGATGCATCTAGGATCTGAGGCCCTACTGCAGACCCCTCACCCCCATGTGCCCCTACTGCCCAAAAGTTCTCACAAGTGTCAGGTGGAGCAGCAGGGAGGTGGCACCCTGGTGACTGGAAGCATCCCTGAGGTCCCACGTGCCAGGACTGGGGGCTGTTTCTGGGGAACAGAGAAGGCAGGGTCCCTGAAAGTTGTCAGTCCCTGTCTGGGGCTGGTTGGCAGAAGCTGAGGTATGGTTGAGAACCAACCCCTGCCCCGGCTCTGCTGTCACCCTGGCACCCCAACAGGGCATGTGGATGTCCCTCCTGCTCTGGGCTCTATGTCCCCATCCCTGTGACTGTCAGGGGAAGACCTGGCCTGAGGGTGTCTTCCAGCCCTGGGGATGCAATGGCCACATCCTCTACACAGGCAGTTGGAGAAACCCTGAGACCTGTGGGCCAGCTCCAAATCTGCATTCCGAGAGCTCTGAGTCTGTGGAAGCCGCACTGTGGTAGACTCTAGACCTTGCCCTCTATGCTATCCAAGGCCTAGGTCCCCAACTCCTGAACCTGGAGCTGCCCACTGCTCCTTCCTAAGGCTGGGCTGGCCAGCCAGGAGCTGATACTTGAGCAGTCCAGCCTATCCCCTTGGCCTAGCCTTCACCACCTGCCACTAGAGTGGACCGAGTCTCCTACCTCTGGTCTTGGCTGTGCTGCCACCACTGTCCAACAAATCCCCTGCCATGCACGGCCCCTTTGAGGCTGCCTAGCTCTCCAGTGGTCATGCATGTGCCCAAGCCACCTCTTTCTCCACAAGTTGCCTCTCTCCAGTAGGCCTGCTCACCTATCCTTGACGGCTTGCCCCATAAAGCTCATGGAGCAACAGGGGTGAGGGCAAGCTGGGGTCAAGCCAGGGCCCACGGTATCTGCCACATGGGCCTCCCTGAAGATAAAACCCAAGGACTGGGGAGATGGTGCATCCTCGGCCCAGACCTCCACAGCCTGGGTAGCTACAAACACCTGGCCCTGGGTCTTGTAGTCACAATCTCTTCTAAATTAGAGATCCAAGGAGGCTGTGACCACTGTAAAGCTGGTTTGGACAACTCAAGGCCAGTAGGCCAGGGCAGGGTTATCTTTGAAGACAACAATAACAAACTTTACACTTTAGGAGTTCAGAGCTGTCCTCGGTACCACCACAGTCCTAGTGTGCCAGCTCGTCTCTATAAAATCATCTTAATTTGGATGTGGACAGGTGGTGAGGGCCAGGCTGACCTCGACCAAGTGCTCTTACTGAGAAGTCAGTCCTGAAAATTCATGGAGAAAGCTGATCTTCTTACTTATTGAGAAAAAATGTCTACACACATGTGCAAATGCCATGTAGATGGGAGAAGACCGTTCCTAATGTTTTGCCGTCACCAGGTCAGGAGAGCACCTGCCCACATGCTATACCCACGAACACCAGCATCCATCCACAGGGTGGGTGTGTGTGTACTGGTGGGGAAACTTGTTTCCTCTCACTACAGGCTGGTAAATGTAACTTAATGTCCTCTCCTTAAAAGGGAGGTTTGAGCGTCCTGTCACGTTTGAGAGACATCCATTTTCTGTGAATAACTATTCAGGGAATTTGCTGGCCCCTAGCCCAGGGACTAATCCTTTTCTTGCTGACACAAGATTCTTCATAAACTAGAAAAATCAAACCTTTGCTTGTGTTTTCAGGTGCAGGTGTGTTTTCGCTGTTGAAGGTATTGTTTTTCTTTTGATGTTGTTTATGTTATATTGCTACAAGTAGATGTCTGTTTTTACAGTTAGATTTCTCAGTCTTGTTTTATGGCATCTGTGTTTTGTGTTATGCCTTTAAAAACCATTCTTACTAGTATGCTTTCTATTGAACTTTCATCATTTATTATTTTTATAATAAAAGGCCTTCAATTTAATTTTCCTTGAACTTAACCAAAAAATATTTAAAAATAGTGGGTCAAAAGGCTCCAGTCAACCTCAGAGAGACAGTTTTCCCATGTAGGTTCCTCAAACCCCTTATGCCAAGAGTGGGTCTCAGCAGCATCCAGGACAGTTCTTGGCACCTAAACCTCAGCTGCAAGTTGGTGTCCACTCAGCTGTATTATGGACAAGGTCACCCACCAGCCAAATCCCTCCAGGACATGAACCCACCCTCACCCTGTCCCCAGCCTCTGAATCTGACTCTGGCCTGGGGTTGTGTTCGCAGGTGCAGGGGGCTGACACCTCTGCTTCTGCGTGGGGTGTGGCCACATTGTGTTCTGGGGTCACACGCCACCAAGAGCCTCCAGTGGGCAGAGATGGTGTTGTGGGAGGCTCGGTCTAGCCTGGCTTCGTGTGTCCACCCTGTGGTCACTTGTTTGGGTGTAGACTCCCCAATTATTTGGGACATTGTTGGGGGGAGGGATAGTTCAGTAGGGAGGCTGTACCCTACTTGTCCCAGGAGGGGTGCCCTGTCGGCCCCACCCCAACCCCTCTTTTTAGGAAACTTGCTGAGCTTCCAACCCCTGTGCAGCTCACTGCAGAGTCTCTGCTCCTGGAACTCGGTGCCTCTCACCTGAGCTCTTCCTCTGCTCACTCTGTTTTCTTTGTCCTCCCTTTGCATTCACTGGGCATCATGAATCCTTCATCCTTCCAGAGCCTACCTCTCCTGTCCTGCTGTGGCCACCCAGCCCTGTGCAAGGTCCCCTGCTGTGCCCCTGGTGTAGAGCCCTTGCCATATCCTGTCTTTCAGTCTTGCACTCCAGTGCCTCCCTTGTGCTGTCCTGCTTCTGTGGTGTTCCTTCCTAAATTGTCCACGCCTAATGCCAACAGACCTCCCAACTTTGGCTGTCTCCTCTGGGAGGAGCTGTATTTGGGTGGATGTTTCTTCCCTCCCACTCTCCCCAGTCGGAGCCCTGTGCTGGGCTGTCAGCAGCGGCTTCTAGGCCCCTATTTTCTCCTCTGCTGTCCATTTGGCCTCTGCGGGCTGCACGGTCTCCTAGGCGTCTGCTCTTCCCCCCAGTTCAGTCCCGCCTCCCGCATACGCGATGCAGACCCCTCAATTATTTGGGACATTGTTGGGGGGGAAGGGACAGTTCAGAACTGCACATTCTCAGCCCCACCTAGAAGACTGGGGCTCCCACAGGATGTGTTCAATGCCAGCTCGCAATGTAATCGGCTGATTGACTGAAGATCTGAATGATTCTAAGTTGTGATTTGCTGGCAGCTCAGCACTGAGCATTTGCTGGACATTTTAGGAGTCAGGGCAGAGTGGATGGGCAGGGGTACAGTGCCAAGCAACAAGGCATGGCCCAGGCAGAGCATCCACATGCACGGAGCCCCACGGTTGGGGCCTGTATCGACACTCTCATTCCCTGCTGGGGTCTGCGCCTGCCTGGGGGTAGGGACAAGATTGTGATCCTGACCATTGTGTGGATAGACTCCCCATGCCCTGGCCTGCCCTCCTGCCTCCCTGCACCCAACGGCGTCAGACCCCTTTAGTCTGGCAACTGTCCACTCCTTCTCAGGAAGAGAGGAGGAAGGGAGGGAGGCTGGCAGAGCCTGAAATGGTGGCAGGGTGGCATCTTGTGACTATCCCTGTCTGAGCATGATGTCTCCTTAAACCACCAGACAACCTAGAGAACAGATGGGGGGATCATAGCTCTGGACCTGGAGTCCAGTTCTGGGCATCTCAGGGGTAGGGCCAGGTCCCCAAACACAGGCTTCTGAGCTACAGCAACTGGACGTGGAAGACAGCTGCACCATGCTGCCTTCCCCAGAAGCGATGTCCACCAGGCCAGTTGGAAAACCTAACCCTGCAGGCTGTGAAGGGCTGAGGCTGCCTGAGGCCCGAGAGACAGCGGAGTGAGCAGGAGCAGCCCCCTGTGCTCCTGTCAGGCACAGAGCTACCTGCTGGGGGGTGGGGGGGCCCAGGTGGAAGAAACCAGCTTCCCCTGTCCACCATGGACAACACCACCAAGAGCAGTTTACTTGTTCAGAGGCCACTGGACCCCTCAGAGGACAAAGTAAAAGTGCATCAAGAATGAGGAGGCCGCCAATGGACACTGTCCCAAGTGCCCCTGCCATGGGAGACTCGAACAAGGGGACATCCAAAGCCCAGGAGTAACTGATTGCCCAGGCCCAGAGAGTCACAGCTAATTAAGCACAGAATGGCAGGGCCTGCAGGTGGTAACAACAGGGCAGCAGGTGCTTTAGCTCTAATTACAAACCCTCCGCCTGGAGGTGAAAGTCAGCTGCTGACTGGCCAGCTCCACAGCAAGCACCAGAATGAGCTCTGCTCTGGCCTGCTGGGGACTCTGATGGCCATGGGCTGCATGTCAGGACCCTTGGAACCCAGCCTTGGCCAGGGGCCTCTGCCGGCCAGAGCCACTGCTGCCCCCAAGGACCTTTCAAGGTTACGCAGGATTTAGTGGAGTCTGCTCAAGGCAGCAGCACAGTAAATCCCTTGGTTTTACTTTAACGTGTATAAGACTCAGTGATTAAGGTCCACCTAAAAATCAACTAGAATCACAGTGAGACCTGTGGGGAGGCCTAAGACAGCACAGGGACAGCTCATGGGATGGGGCAAAATGGTCTCAGACATATGCATGTATACATGCCACATGGAAATACACATAGACACGCAGGCACACAGAAACACATACAGAGACACAGACATGCACAGACACACACAGACGCGCATGTGGTCCCCACCCTCCCACACCCCCACCACGAATCCAGCAGGCCCCCATCTCTGCCCTCAATACAGGAGGTGTGCTAACTGCTAACTGTGTCAGCTCCAGGAGGTATTTATAGTGCCAGCCCTGCAATCCCAGTAGACTTATACCCGTCCCTCACCAGTGCGGCTCAGTGAATGAGAGGCAAGATGGAGCCACGGCTCCTGGGCGCTGCCTCCTGCCTCCCATGCAGGGGTGTTAACAGACACAGGGACAACAGGCTCTTTTGCGCACAGGTCACAGGATGTTGAAACATTGTAGTTTACAAAACTCAAGCAACTCTTGTCTACTTTTAAATGAAAAATTGAAGGTTGGATGTGGTGGCTCTCACCTGTAAGGGAGGCTGAGGCGGGTGGAGCTCAGTAGTTTGAGACCAGCCTGAGCAAGAGTGAGACCCCTGTCTCCACTAAAAATAGAAAAACTAGACAGGTGTGGTAGCCTGCACCTGTAGTCCCAGCTACTTGGGAGGCTGAGGAAGGAGGATCAGTTGAGCCCGGGAGTATGAGGTTGCTGTGAGCTATGACGCCATGACACTCTACTCAGGGTGACAATGAGACTCTATCTCAGTAAAGAAGAATAAATAAATGAAAAATGGAAATCGCTAGTAGTTTTCTGGGGCAGCAGGAGTGAGGACGGAAGGAAGCAGCCCACTGTGCCCTGCCCTACACCAGCCTGCGTGGGACACCCTTTGCCTTCCTCAAAGATGCCCTGGGTGTCCCTCTGAGCCAGTCCCCACCCTTGTTACTACCCCTTCACCTGCCACACTGGGATGGGGACCTGCTCCAAGGTCTCAGGCAACACCTTGCGACCAGGACCTTGGTGGCCAACAGAGCGTCCTCCAGGGCCAGGTGAGAAGAAGAAAGCAGGACAAGCAGAAGAGGGAAGAATGGGCCTTCACACTCAGCTCCAAGTCCCAGAGAGACTCAGGGGTACACTGCTGTCTAGTACGAAGCCTCCTGAAACAGACCATCGTGTTGTGCATGGTTACACCGCTAGTAGCAAGAGGCCCCACAAGCCTTCCAAGCCAATGGTCACTTGGTCTCAGTCCACGCCAGGATGTCGCCTCACCCTCACCCTAGAAGCCCACCACACACAAAGGAGTGCAGGCTTTAAGGTTTGCTTTCTTAAGGCTTTAGGACAGGCTCCAGCTCAGCAAACTGAAAGGACTGCATAGATCCCAGTGGCCCCACCCAGGGGGATGGCCCGAGTCAACCTCCTGGTGAAACCATAAGATAGTAACCACAAAAGTCACAAAGCCTGAGGCTCCCCAAGGAGCCTGCAGAGCTCAGGGCTCAGCAGTGTGTTATCATAAAGGTCCCGGATACCATCCCCCGTCACTGGATGGATGAAGAAACAGGAAAATGGGGCCAATCCATAAATCAACCAGTGGGGCCCTCAAGATGATCCAGACATTGAAATGACCAGATAAGGATTTTTTAAACAGCTATGACTATGTTCAAGAATTTAAAGGAAAATACACTCGTAGTCAATTAAAAAGGATAAATCTGAGCAGTGGAATGGAACATTTTTTCCCAAAGTTTAGACAGTAAGTATTTTAGGTTTTGTGGGCTACACAGTCCATTTCACAACTACTCAGCTCTGCCACCACAGAACAAAGGCAGCCACCGCACAGACAAATGGGCATGTCTATGTTCTAGGAAGATTCCACTTATGAAAACAAGTGCTGACCCCTGAAATAGAAGTTACCAAAAGAACCAAATGGAACTCTACAACCGAAGCATGCAATATCTGAAATGAAAAGTCAAAGGATGGCTTAACAGCAGACAGGATGGCAGAGGCTGTGAACCGCAAGACGGACCTACAGAAAACACCCAGTTGGGTCAGCACCCACGCCGTTAACACCTACTCTGTGGGGGCCAAATGGGGAAGATGGGGAGGATACATGAACCCAGGGGCTGGAGCTTCAGGGAGTTGTGATTGAGTCATTGCACTCCAGCCTGGGCAACAGAGGAAGAGCCTGTCTCAAACAAAAAAGAAAAAGTAAAAAGAAAGAAATTATCCAATCTGAAAAACACAAAAGAAAGATTTTTTAAAATGACCAGAGTCAAGCCGGGCACAGTAGCTCATGCCTGTAATCCTACCACTCCGGGATCCTGAGGCAGGTGAATTGTCTGAGCTCAGGAATTCGAGATCAGCCTGAGCAAGAGTGAGGCCTCGTCTCTAAAGAAATAGCCAGGCATTGTAGCAGGCACCTGTAGTCCCAACTACTTGGGAAGCTAAGGCAAGAGGATCATTTGGGCCCAAGAGTTTGAGGTTGCTGTGAGCTATAATGCCACAGCACTCTACCCAGGGCGACAAAGTAAAATTCTGTCTCAATAAAAAAAAAAAAAAAAAAGACCAGAGTCTCTATGGTCAGTAGGGCAGTGCCAACAGGTCTGACATACATGTAGTTGGGGCTCTGAAGGAGAGAGGGAGGCTGGTGTAGGAGGATTTTGAGGAAATAATAGCCAAAAGTGTCCCCAGTTTGGTGAAAAACATAAACCTACAGAAAACGCCCTTTATAGATTTTAGAAATCTATAAACACTCCTTTATAGAGCTGAGAAATTCTGGAACCCCCAAGCAAGGTAAATACGAAGAAAATCATACCTATAAGGCATATAGTAGTCAAAATGCTGAAAATCAAAAATAAAGAGAAAATCTTGACACATGTATAATTTGTATAAGTTATGAATAAGGATCTTCCTTTCTGTTTTTTCCCATCATATGGGCAACAAAGGAAAATGGGTCTATTGGGAATCTTGTCAATTCTTATGGCTTCTCTTAAACTGGCAAATTGTCTGTGTGTGGGACACTGGGGGTTCCTGGCAAGGGCCTGTGTTCTCGAAACAGTCTGTGCTCCTGACTCGGGCCCTGGCTGCTACTGGACACTGTTTTCTCAGATCCTGCCTCAGACCTCTCACATTTCACTTTGCAGGGTGTCCTTCTTCTCTTCTTTCTTGCCCTTATAAAATCATTCATTTTAAAGCAAAAATTATGAAAGATATTTCCCCTAATCGCAAAGGCTTAGCACTCCTTGTTTTTCCTTTGGTTTATCAACAACCAAACACGGGTGTTCTGCAGAACCTTCAGACAAGCAGGACAAAGTCTCACGTGAGGCGCCCCTTGTAGGTAAAATTGCCAGAAACACATCCTTGCAGGATATGGTGCCTCCAGCACTAGAACATTGGCCCACTCAGGGTGCATTCATATCTCCATATTTTGGACAAATTAACCAAAATAGCCCCTAACTGGCAGACAAGCAGCAACATCCTGAGTTCTAGGTACTTTTCAGCCCCACCAGCATGGGGCATGAAGGGCAGGGCAGCAGCCAGCAGACCCTGAGCTCTGCAGCCTCCTAGGACCTGCCTTCTCTACCCAGTCTCTCCTCTTCAGAGTGAATGAGCAGCCACTGGGGCTGCAGCAAGCACCCATGGAGGTGCACATGTCACCTAGAACCACTGTGGGGCAGTCCCTGTGATCCCACAGAGGGACAGCCAGGGCTGTCTGGTCTCAGCCAAGGGGCTGTGGCCCAGCCAGAACCTCAGAGGAGGAGGGCAGAGGCCACTCCTGACAGGCAGGGTAGGGTAGACACTCACTCAGGCCCCATCTAGCCATGGGGTTGGTAGCACACGGTGACACCTGCACCTGGCAAAACAGCTAACACAATAGAGGAGCAAAGATACGCCAGCTGGAGCTTCAGGGCCTAGCTCCTGGGGCATACAGTCAGCAGCTCCGCCAACTCCTTCCCTCCTTTCCCTGTATGAATTGGGGGAGACCCCAGAGTGGCATGTGCATGATGATCTTCCTATGAAACAAGGTGATGGCAGCCCCCATGTCTGAAAAGGCTGGACAAGTCAAAAATGGCATTCCTCCTTAGGTTCTAAGTTTTAAGAATACAAAACATTAGTCATATCACTGGATGCTGCTGTGGGGAACTGGATGCATACTGGCAGAGTTGGGAGGCTGACGGTGAGCACTGTAGGTCCACTGAGGGACAGACCCAGATATGTCTCCTTGGGTGGGACTGGGTGGGCCTCTAAAGGGCAGATGGATGCCCTACAGGGCAGCGGCTTGGATGCCATCGAAAAGTCCAGCAGGGCCATTTTCTCTGAGTTCTTTTGTGCAGATGAAATGTGTAGGCAACACCCCAAGGTCATTGGTAACCCAGCCTGTGCCTGTCCATGTGGCCACAGCAGCCACCACTATCAGAATTTCCTTGTACTGTACTGAAACTGTGTCTGGACGCAGCAGCAGGAAGCAGCCAGGAGTATTGATTCCTGGTATTTATGCATCCAAGTGAGAGGGCAAAGGGCTGGGAAGGTGGAAAGCACCACACAGCGTCTCTCCCAAGCTTCCTGTGTGCTCAAAGCCTACCATCTACCCCAAGTTCAGGAAGGCTGAGTTGAGGCCTCCAGCAAGGTGGGCGTCGCTGCAGAGCAGGGACAACCCTGATGTGGAGCTGGAAGCCCATGGTCTGCATGCCTGCCTGGCCACTATGCAGAAGGCCGTCCCGCCCCTGCAGTAAGGGTAACAACTTCAAGGGCTCGGGGCTGCCATAAAGATGAAAATGAGATTTCTTGGAGTAGGTAGATTTCATTTTCAAATCCAATGAAAACAAAAGGGAGGAGGGTATTTTTACTGTCCTTATATTCAGGGTTTTTGCCCAGTCAGCAGAAAGGAGGAACCCAAAGACACTGGCACCCCAGTTCTCTCTTAGCCACTGGCACGCGACTCCCCACACTTGAGGCCTGGGGAGTGTTGGGGTGTGGGGCCCAGGGATCAAGTCACAGGCAGCACCCAGAGCAGGTGAAGGGATGCAGGCCTGTGGGAAAAAGACGTGCTGCCTTAGGAGGAAAGTAAATTTGGAGATATAAAGATCTCTTGGGAGTCCAAAATATGACAGAAGAAATTAAAAACTCAACAGAGGAATTGAGAGGATAAGAAATTCTCTCAGAATATAGAGGAAAAAGGCTAAGAAAATTTAGGAGAGAAAACTAAAAGAGAGGAACAACATATGTGGGCCCCCTATTCCATCCCTGGGGAGTGGCCAGAGAATCCCTGAGTCCCACATGTTGCCACCAGCGGTTCTCAGAACACAGTGGGAGTTTCCAGACCAGGTGGCCAGGGAAGAGGCAGATCTGTTATGGAAGAGAAGGCCTGGCAGAGGGAGCCAGGATAGAGGAAGCCTTCAGTGGCCCAGGTGCCAACCCTGCCACTGTCCATATAGAAAGGGCGCCTGCAGCCTGAGTCCCACTCACAGCCCTGCAGGCATTCACTAAGGGCACCTCAGGTGGGCCTTGGGCCTGGGGCCCTCTCCACATCCCTGGAAGGAACTGGGGACACCCCAGGAGAATGAATTCCCTAAAAAGAGGGACTTCCTGAGAGAGACCCAAGATTCAAGAAAGGAGTCACCCAGGGAGTGGAGGACGTTGGTGGAAGCTCCTGGAGAGGATGAGAGCGCCAGGGTGCGGAGTCTGAACAACAGGAAAGGGTGGTTGCAAACTTTGGGTGAAACAGAAAGTTGTATGGGGTGTGGAGAAGACAGTGCTGTCACGCGGCTACAGGGAGTGTCCATGTGGACACAGCAAGGCCGGGCACTGAGTTTGTGAACTAGGCAGCTGGACTACAGCCAGGCAGGGGCAGGGGCTACTGCTTTTCAAAGGAGCTCCAGAACCACAGGGTGTCCCAATGTCTCCACACAGGAAACATTAACAGCCTCCCATAGTAAGAGACACATGGGAACGTGTTCACCATGAAGTCTTAACGTGTGTAGATGGCCAACATGTAGAAAATATTTTGTGATGAATGTTGTGTAAATAAAGGTACATTTAGCCATTTTCCCTGTGTATGGCAACTTTTGGAACACCCTGTGCTGATTCTCCATTTGCCAAGCTGATAGCTGGGAGAGGAGACAGGGGACACCAGCTAGTGCATGAGCTGCCTGACACCCAGCAGGCAAAACAGTAGCACATGGCATTCCCAGGCCTTTGCCCGTGGACTGGTCAGACATGCGGCTGTGAGTGTTGGCTTCTGTGCCCAGGGTCGGCACCCTGATGGGACCCAGCAATGGTTTAGGAGAGGACAGACTGGAATGGCTGGGGCTGCTGGGGTACAAACAGGAGGGCTTGTCTGAGCACACATAGCTTCTTCTGGGTACCACTGTGGTCCGAGACCTCCTGGAGCCTCCACTGTCCCACATCTGTGCCCAGACACCTGCCCTACCCCATCAGATCTTCCCAGCCAGAGCCTCCTACCTGTCTCTGCAGGCTCCACCCCCAATCTTGTGTGCTCAGCTACAGCGCCTCCGGCCTCCTAATGAAGAGCTGCACATCTGCCTCTCCACACACAAAACCCTGGCCAGTGCACCCTAACACACCCAAAACTATGTGCCACATGAGGGCTCCTCAATCCACTGGCCTTGCTGGATGGCAAGAGTGTCTGCTCAGGAGAGGCAGGACTTGATTCAGTGGGACCAGACTTAAATGTAGAACACAGGGTGGTGCCTGTGGCTCAGTGAGTAGGGCGCCCACCCCATATACTGAGGGTGGCAGGTTCAAACCCAGCCCCGGCCAAACTGCAACCAAAAAAAAATAGCCGGGCATTGTGGCGTGCGCCTGTAGTCCCAGCTGCTCGGGAGGCTGAGGCAGAAGAATCGCAGAAGCCCAAGAGCTGGAGGTTGCTGTGGGTCCTGTGACTTCACGGCACTCCACCGAGGGTGGTAAAGTGAGACTCTGTCT
>CAUYPK010100525.1:0-14317 GCA_963574355.1 Loris lydekkerianus | reverse complement strand
TAAGACAGGGACCAAACCATTGATGTTTGTATCCCCATGACGGGTAAGACTGAAACTGCAAGAGCAGGCAACCTAAGACAGGGGCTATGTTTTTCCGCCATACAAAAAACAAAAGAGGGAATTGTTGGACCCTGCTATGTGCCTGAGGCCTAGTGCAACTTCCTAAGCCTGACTAGATATAGATCCATCGAGCTACTTCCGTGTAGCAATGACTCAGCAAGGCCGGGCCTGAAACTGCCTCTACCTAGATACAGCCAACGTGATACCATGCCATTGGCCCAACCCTGTCACGCACCTCATCCCCCGCCTTCTTTCCCCGCCCCTTCCCCACGCTCTATATAAGCAGCTGCTTAACACAATAAAATTGAGTTCCTGCTTAAAAAAAAAAGAAAGAAAAGAAAGCAGCACATTGTACCCCTTGATTGCACTAATGTACACAGCTATGATTTAACAAGAAAAAAAAAAATCTGTGCAAGGATATAGAAGAAAAAGATGCTCTGTCTTGGTTATAAAGTATCTAGATTTTTAGTACATTTGCTTTTGCCTGGAACAGCGGTCTTGAGAACTTTACTGTGCAAATTGTAAAGGGGTTGTTAAATCCCAGATGGCTGGGCCCTACCCCCAGAGTCTCTAATTCAGCAGGTCTATGATGGTCCCAATAACTTGCATTTCTAAAAATTTCCTGAGAGGTTTTGATGCTACTCATCTGGACTACACTTGGAGAACCACTCTTCTAGATCAAACCCAAAGCTAAGCTCTGAGTGAGTGAGTAGTTCATGAGCTGTGATTCAGCTGAGAGGTGGATTGAGGCTGCCCTGGGTTCCTCAGTAGCCACAGTTTCTAGGAGGGGTGATAGTCTTAATCACAGAACGAATAGGAGAGGTAAGAATTACGAGAGGAAGTAATGGGTTAATATGAGACTCCATCTTGTGTGTGGGTAAAATGGCAGGGTTTGTATCCTCAGGAAGACACAGCAAGCAGTAATTAGGCAGGTTGTTAGGGATTTCAAGTACTGTGGGTTTTAAGACCAAGATTCTGGAAGTGTCTGGGAATTTGAGTGCCGTTAGAATAGAAGTCTCATGAGTGGCCTGATGCACACATCGGGCTCCCAGGAAAGGCTGAAGCCAAAGGCTCTGAGGATTCCCAGTAAGCTGACCTTGACTACAATAAGGCAGCAAAGCCAATTCTAGCCCCAAGAATAGCAGGGGTGGAGGGGTGGTGGTGGTACTGCTGTTAACCATGTACTGAGTCAGGACAAACTCAGTATGCAGACCTCACTGCACCTGTTCAGTGCCTACCATGATCAGAATTAGGGCTGGGCCATCAGGATCTATCTGGAACACTATTTGCGTTTTCTAAATTATTTTTTTTCCATGCACTAAGAAGTACAAGTTACATTATAGCTTGATCCCGCCCCCCGGCCACACTCACAGTTTTCTAAAATGAAAACACTTTATTTACCACATGCAATGCACTTTATTCTGTTTCAGTTTATACATTCTATCACATTCTATTACTTCATGAAAATAACAAACACCTTTTGCCATCCAATCCTTTATTTCATATCCCACTAATGGGCAGAGGCCTGAATTTTTCTCACGCCCCCTGCCCCCATGCTGCAGCTGGTGCACAATCTGGCTGTAGAATATGAAGTTACTTTCCATTAGCAGGCCCTACGCCCGCTCACTACTGCATCCTGCCAGTCCTCTTCCTGGCTTCCTGGCTTAGCATCTTCATTCACTGAACACCTTGGCTTCTAAGGCCTCATGCCTCGAGCAACTTTTAGTTTTGACCTCTTTTGGGAACTCTAAGACCTTTAGGGAAGAGATTTTTGTCCTGTTCCCAGGCCTGGCTTTGGGAACCCCTTCATTTAGGCTAATCCTTCTTCCTCACCATAGAAGGCAGATTGGACCTAGACAACAAAGCCAGTTATGTACCCACTCCTGACTACGTCTCTTCATGTCACACCAGCCTCATTCCTCTCGCTAAAAGTCGGCTTTTTCTTCCTGTATCCTTTGTTTAATTTCTCTTCTTCTCAGTTAAACATCTGAGACAATGATTTTTAAAAGTCCCTTATTCACATTATAATCGCTAAATAAAATAATTGCCAATAAGCTCTAGTCGATAAGCAAACAAAGCCATACTAGGGTGAGAAATAAAACCATAGTACTATTTAAGAACCACTTCTGATATTTGTGGCAACTGTAGTGTAGAAAAGACTGAAGCTAACCAATGAACCGACCAGCAAGACAAACAAAAGTCTGGTCAGCCCAAGTTTTTGAAGGAGCAGGCCTTGGGGAAAGTGAGCCATGTATTATGAAAACACAGCCAGACATGACCTATTAATAAGGCACATTTTCAAAAGGTAAGCCTGTATATTTTGACAGCACTGGTAAAACAAAGAGACATTGCTGGGACAAAGGGAAGGCGTCTGTTTCCAAGCCATGACATGAATCTCTGTCCAAAGATATTTTCTACTGTTACTGCTTTACAGAATATTGTCATAGTGGCCAAGAAATGTCTTAAAATGTGCCCCTCATCTCTCACCATGTTTTTCTTTTCAACCCCAACTGGAGCTTTCTTGAAGGATTGTTTACTTCCTCTTCTTCTTTTTTTTTTTTTAGTTTGATTATATTTTTTATTTATTTAACAACAGGAATCAGAAACTTAGTGATACTGACATGGCCAGAGATGGACAGAGAACAGAGACAGCAGGTCAGCCCTTCTCGGGGAAGGCACCGTGGGCCTGTGCAACCCCTCCCAAGGGGAGGAGGGTCGTAGGCAGTTGTCAGCAGCACCACGAGCAGGTAGAAGGATTCACTCTTACAAACAACTGCTCCTTAAAATCACAGTGCACTACAGCCACTTGGGAAATGCAGATTCTCAGGCTCTGCCCCAGATACTTTGATCTACTACGGCTGGGATGGGGCCAGCCAAGGATCTGCATTTTAAGAGCCTTGTTTCCTCCCCACCCTCCCCCCACCCATATATTGGAATAATTTTTATCACAGAGAGTTCTAAAATTACACTTGGAAACATTGTCCGGAGATTAAATAGTATATTTAAAAGGATTTCTGCACCTGTTTCTCAGATGCTCTTGCCTATGAATCTCCACATCTGATGGAATAAGGAATTTTTTCGTATTTCTTCTCTAAGTTGATGAATGCTCAGTTTCCAAAGCTGTTCAGGTGACTCTTATCCAGGTTGCAAAGGTAGCTCATGCTATGAGAATACAAGAATAAGCAGAGGGGTGGTGACAAGGAGGACCAACGGCATCCCAGGCCCAGTGACCCCGTCCACAGCAACACCTGCCCCCACATTCCCCCACACTCAAGAATCCCCCTTTCTCTCATCCCTGGACACTCGATCATGAACAAGTTTTATCCACATGCAGGAAGTTTCAGAAAACTCTACAAAGCCAAATACAAGATCACAAGTATTAATAAAAAATTTTTGTAAAGTCAAAGATTTATATAAAAAAAAAATTGAACACTTGGTCATTTCCAGTAGGTTGTGCTAACTAGGAAATTTAGACAAGCAGAGTGATCTTTAAAAAAAGAAAGTTGGAAAACATACAGAGAGAAGGAAATGTAGATTTTTGGAACTTGCTGGATGGTAGCCTGGCTTCCTCTCAGAGCCCCGGAAGTCACCGTCCAGCAAGGTCGCTCGGGTTCGTTTCTTATTTGTGAAGTGGGGCACAAAACGCTGTAGGTCCCTTATGGACTCACAGGAGTTTTACTTGAAATTATTAGGCTACCTCCCATAAAATGATTCTTTTTGCCTAAGAAATTTATGATTTTAAAAACAAAACATTCTTTTGATTCTCTTTTGATCTCTCTTAAAAGAGAGAATTTCACTTCAGCTAATTAGTACTTTCAGTCAGAGAGATAGAGAGGGAATATCTTCCTTTGGCATATCATTAAAAAAACACAATAAATATCAGCACCTCACTGCAAAAAATACAGAGGATTTCATAGAAGCCCCAAAGTGCTTAAATAAAGAAAGTTCTCTGCAGAGGGAAGTGATTTACTCTCGGACCATTCACCTAGTGACGTTTCTCTCCCATTACTGAAGGTCTGGCGAGGAAGGATCTTGAATGACATATTCCATAGAAAATGGCTTGGAAGGTCCCCCTGGTTCCTCTTTGGGATCCAGCAAGGGGACAAACTTAGAAACTAGGAAACATTTGGCTGGCTTCTCATGAGGAAAAGAGAGATTTAATCCCATCTAGTGTTACATGTAGCTTTGCTTAAAATGAAGCAGCTGCTTGGGCCCTGATGTGAGGCCACTCCCGTTTATGCACATCCATTTTTTGGTGTGTGTCTTCTTCAGCTGAATCTGACTTGTCAGGCTGAGAACATATGCGTCTGTCATTTCAGAAAGAATGCACATTTATTTTCTCCCCAGTTAATGTTTGAACATGATCACACTCACCAGATGAGTCAGAAAAACAATGACAGCACGGTATAAATCTTCAGAGGGTTTATCAATCTGATTGAATTGAGAAGAGAAAGTGGATTTTGCTAGAAATCCAATAACTCTCTGCACCTCACAGAATAATAAGGGTCTGTGCCAATTTTCCCCTTCCTTATAATCTCTGCCCTTTCTGTTTTGTTCTCTTTTCTGTTTTCACTTCTTCCTTCATATTATGAAATTCATTTTATTCTCTGAAGATGTTGGGTGAGCCTCAATTCTTCCAGCCTAATTAGTCAAGGAATTTGGAGGCCGACATGTTAGCAGTGGGAATGGGACAGGGCTTGGAATATAGACTGTTGCCCCACCTCACTGTGTAGTCCTGGAGACGTCAGTCTCCATGTAAAAAATGAGGCTAACCTTTTCAGGGGTTGTGAGAGTTAGAAATTATGGGTGTGAAATACTAGGAGTAATTTCTGGCCCAGAAAAGAGTGCTCACCATTATCTCGGACTCTAAGGTTAGCCAGAAGTTTATTGCCTAGAAGTTCATTCTCTTCAAGAAGGCAGGAATTACCACCAAGCAGAGTGAAATATTCTTCACCAAAGACCTTTATAGTGCCATAGAATTTTATCTATATTCTCTGTTTATTTGGGGCCCTGACTGTAGGAATAGAATATTCATGTCTGCAATTTTCTCTGAGCATTGAAATGTTAAATTTGCTATCACATACTAATCAGAAAATCACACATCACAGCCCAACATGCAGCGATAGGCGAAATCAAATTCCAGTGTTCTGTTTTGCTCTAACGTGCTGCTTCCGATGTCTGTCATTTAAGAAATAAATGACTAGATCTATCAGAGAGGTCCTGTTGGAATTTAACAGAGCTCCTGGTGATCTCACCTACCAGAGGAACTCTATCTGGGGGAGATTTGCAAAATTAGCCTATGAAAGACAACTGAGGGTGAGACACCCTCATTTTAGCCACTGAATGGAACAGTTTGCTAAGATGAGAGATTTCAATGAGGTCACTGTTCTTTTTATTTTTGATTAAAAATGAACTGTTCTAAGGAAAGTAGACAGTATCCTTAGAACGATTCATAAAACAACAGAGGGAGATTTTAAAAATCAGTAACAAATAGGGCTTTTTTTATGATCACACTTTAAGAGTTAACACATTAACTGCCATGTGAGTTGCATTTAGCTCACGCTTTGAGCCCAAGGCCTCAGCAAGCTGTGAAACTTCTGCTCATTGTTTATGCTGTCTGGAGCAGGGCATGTCTCCCCCAGCCCCTGTGCCCTGCTCCAGCCAGCCACCCAAGCGTGCCCTGTGTGCTAGACTGTGTTCTTTGATTACCATAACTTCCCATTGCTCCTTTTGCCTTGAATGTTTGCTTGGCAGCTCTTTGAATGAAAATGGTAAGATAATATTTTGTGCTATTACATTTTTGCACATACTTGGGTATAATTCAGAGGTTGTCATCCAGGACCACCCAAGTCCACTTCAGACATAACTAAATACTTGTGGAATAACAAAAGACCCAGTTCTCAGAAACAAATTCAATAAGTATGTCATGAGTCACATACAACTCATGTGGTGTGCAGAGTAAAACTTGATTCCAGTGCTGCGTGAGTTGCATATAACTCACACACAGGAAACAATAAAAAATAAAGTATTTTTTTCCATTAAATTAGAAAGGATTAGTTTGTTTTTGAAGTTTTAATTCTATTTTAAGAATAAAACACCATGGTTTCAAGGCAGGGGGGAATTTTTTTTTTTTTTTTTAGCATAGAGTCAATGTGTTAACATTTAAGAAAAAAAACCTTTTTGAGAAGGGGAAATTCAAGTTGAAACCAGCCATGTAAAGGTTGGACATGAACATTCTAGGCAGAGGAATCAGGGGGTGTAGATACCTTGAGGTGGAATGGATTGGTGATTAAGGAACTCCGAGCAGGCAGGAAGGCTGAGAGACAGGGGGTAAGTGGGGAGCCATGTGCAGCAATGAGTGTCAGTGACCAGAGCACAGGAACGGGCAGGTTCATGCAAAGTCCATAAGTGGGGCAGGTTCTTTAACATTTAAGGAACAAAACCTCTTTGAAACCTCCATTTAGGATGTTTTTGAGATGGAAGAGGTGAGTGATTAGTGTCCTGGGCTAGAGAGTGGTGCAGAGATGGAGAGAAGTGAACAGATTCAGGATATATGGGGTGGCCATAAAGCTCGTGTGTAATTGCATATGAACTTCACGGCCACTCTGTATTTTGGAAGTAACCTTTGAATAGAATATACTGATGGGTTGACTGTTGGGGACAGAAGTGCTGATGACTCCTAGGTTTCTTGGGTTTGTCCAAATAGTGGAGGTAGGTGCTATTACTGAAGTAGGGAATGGTTGGCTGTGTCAGTTTCACCCTTGGGTTGGTCTTTAGAGTTTGAAATGAATAAATGCATTATAATCAGCCAAAAGACAACTTCCTACAAGATGTAGGTTCACCCTCATTAAAGATCAAATGAGGGAATATCATGTGTAGAGAAAACCTAAATTATGGAGAAAACACAGAGTGAGTCAGAAAGTGTTTTCACTTTCCTGCTGGTTTTCCTTCCTCCCACATCTCTGACCCCTCCTTTTGGTTGCCTACCTCCCCCCCTGCGCTTCCTTGCCACAGACCTGGCACTCAGACATGCTCTCCCTTCCCTTTCTCGATGGAGCTACGTCATCTCCATTGCCACTGGTTCTTGGTGCCTGGGACAGAGAGTTGGCAGCCCCAAGATGTTTTCTAAATGAATGAAGAAGGGTGAGCTGTGGCTCCTAGATCTCCACTGCTGGCCCATCTTATTGCAGGCTGTAATCTGGGCATGGGGAGGTTGCTGGCAGGGCATTCACCAGCATCAGTTTAGTTTTTATTTGTGCTTCTGCCCTGTTCATGGCACAGAGTCCTCATTTCCAGATTCTAGTTTTCATAAATGGCTATTATTCCTCCTGTGTCTGAATTCCTGCCTTAGAACCTAGCTGGACCTGGAGGCAGGAACTCTCCAGGCACCTGCCAGCAGAATTCATTCTGCCTGTGTTCTCTCCCCTTTAGGCACCTTTGAGCCCAGGCCTGTGATGAGCATTTGTATTTAGACACTTTGGCCGTTTTTCTGAGTGCCTAAATATTGCCTGTGGCCAGGTCCCGGTTTTCAAGCTCTCTGGCCTGTCAGGGAAGTCCGTGACCCATTCCTGGGCCTCCCCAGTGTTCGTTTGTTTGTTGTTTGAGTGTTTCTATTTGCTGCTTGTCACTTCTTGGTCAGGACCTGCCCTCCACTTGACAACTGCCACCACTGGAGGCCCCGATCCTCATGTCAATTCATGCCTAACACTGCTAGTTCGACTTACAGGCACCTTCAACTATCCAAGCCCACAGCTATCGTTCTTCAATCTGGCCCAGTTGTCAGACACAGTAAATACAATCAAACAAAACGCCGGGAGGAGAAAATGGGACACTCTACTGGTAGAAAGCAAAGCAGCAGGACCTGATCCTCAGATGTGTTAGTGAGTGTGTGTGTGTGAGAGCCTGTGTGCATGGACGTGCGTGCTTGTAAACTAGTAGATTTATCATAAAATACTTCTGTTTTTTAGTTGTTCACTTAATTTTCTAGAAAAGCTTAACTTTGTCACACTGTCATAGGTCAATGAATATCTATTAAAACCTTAAAGGGGTAAACAAAACACACATACACCCAATAATCTGAAATAGAAAAATAAATAAAACAACTCCAATTTAAGAAAAAATAAAGAAATCTAAGTTGAAATAAAGAAAAAAAGCCTTACTAAGGAGCAGAATCAGGGCCTGTGCTAAGCACAGGGCATGCCAGTTCCATTCTGCTCACTCATTTAACTAATACAATTGGAATCCCTACTGTGTGCCAGGCACTACTTTGGCTCAGAATCAGAATTTGAATGTCTTTGTTCAAGATAAATTTGGAAGTTCCCTTCCTTCTAAGAATTGAGAGAGGGAGAAAGATAGCCAGTGAAATTCCTTGAAAATCTCTAGGCACTGAAATGATTATGATGGTCCTTCCTCACCCTAAATACAATTCAGACCCAATCAACAAAGTACTGAGTTTTCCATGTAGCTATTATTTCAATCATTTTGCTAAAATAAGTTACCGAGTATCCAAATCTATTTCTTCTTCTTCTTTTTTTTGTTGCCTCTCTTTTGCTAAACACCCAAGCACATTTTCTTGTTGGTCATTTAGCCTATGGTTCATGGAAGCCATAGACAGGAAACAGATTTGAATAAATAACTACATTACACAGAGGCACACCCTGTATCACAGAAGTAGATTCAAAGATACAAGGATATAGACTCAGCGCTGTGTGAACATAGCACTTCACGCCCTCCCTCTTTTTCACCTTCACATTCATATTCAGGGGAAATTATTTCCAGATTCAGGGCAAAATGAAATGTACATAAATCACGGCTCTCATAGAAATTAAGGTAACATATGGCTGCTTAGGTTTTTGTGTGAGATGAAGGAACAAACTCAGAAATAGCCGCCTGTACGTTTGAAGTTCTGTAGGTCTTGTTATTGCAACCCTAAGGTGTGAAATGTTTGTACTGTGTCTGAAATTAAGAATTAGGGTAGCTGCTACCTCAAAAGCTTCCTTTATTTGCTGCCTTTTTTTTTCTTTCTCGCTAAGTCTTAGCTTACACAACTTGTTCAAAGGACAGCATCAAAGGGTTGTTTTATCAGTTAGTTTAGGATAATAGACTGGGGTCAAACTCTAGTCAGGAAAGGGAAACTTTTCAGACTTGGAGTTAAAGGTCAATCTGTTATTCTTGGCAAATGGCCCAAGAGGGAAATGGAACTCATGGAAGAGACTTGTTTGCTGGACAGCCATGTGATCCAGCAGTTGCTATGATCATTCTACAGGGGCGGAATGATCCGATGAATGTCCACACACTACGGACAGCATGGAAATATTCCACTTTCTTTGTGTATTTCTCTCTTCAAATGCTGTTCTTGGTGCTCCTTCAATATCACAAAATCTCACTTATTGTGAGTAAAAGAATAAACATCTCTGTGTGGCTTCCCTTCTGGTGCCCATCGGGTTGTGGCCATCAGCAAGGCTCCCCCTGGGACTCACGTTTCTATTTCATATTGACAGTGATTACTTGGCACTCACAGCAGATTAGGTGATTGTTTTCCTCTCTGATGTCCAAAGACGAGAAAAAGGTCATGTCTGTGTCACTTGTGAAATGATTGAGAGAACTGGTCAGCTTAGGCAGTGTCTGGATGTTTCCTGGGGGTCCCAGACCTTGACAGTGGTTGGCCTTGCTGTGAGAGGTGGTGCTCTCATAATCTCAGTACCCCCCCAAAAAAGGGGGGGGGAGGTAGGGAGAAGGGTAGGGAGAGAGGGAGGGAGGAGAAAGAAAGAGGTAATAGGGGTATATGACCATGGGATGAAGGAATAAGCTTGCCGATCCACAGGCAGGGTCTTAGGAGACCACTCCCGGTCACCCTTTGCTCCTGAGTGCAGGTCACCTCCTCACATGAAGCCTGGCTGGCCGTGCTGTGTGTAAGGTGCTGAGCAGTGGAGGCTGCTTGGCGTCCGGACACCAGTTCACTCTGGCCTCTGTGGTTTCCACTCCACTGTTCTTGGATGTGTGTCTCCTTCAGCCATGCCTGGAGAAACTTCCCAGTGCCCGGCAGACCTTCCCCTCAACACACATTCTTATGTTGGTACAGTCATCATTTCAGAAGTATTATCTAAACCATTATCACTTTCTCTATCATTCCATATAGCTTTTGGAGAAAAAAAAACCAAATTATTATTTGGTGGCAGTGCAAACGCAGATATACCAGAGCTGATAAAACCTACCTACGGGTAAGATACTTGAAAGATACTAATTGAAACGTAATGAATGTGGTTGAAATCCAATTGCTCTAACGTGTAATGACAGTCATAGTTAACACTCACAGTAATGCCAGGCTCCCTTCCCTGAGTCTTGATTAAACTAGCCCACGTAATCCTTTATAATATAACCCAGGTAATACTCAATAAACTTGGTACAATTATTATCTCCATCTGCCAAAAGTGGGAAAAATAAACACAGAGATGTTAAGCATTTAGTCCAAGGTCACAGTTGGTATGTCCCCAAACCTGGACTTGAGCCAGGCAGTCTTGCTTCAGAGTCGGTATACTTGAGCTCAGCTGTACATGAGCACAGCCCATACAGATCTAAGCGTGAAGGAAGTGTGCATAATAGAAAAACTACACAGACTTGGGTTTAAGGTATTCTGTTCCTGAGCAAGTCACTTAGTTAATTCAAGTCTCAATGTCAGCATTAGAAGATAGAGGCTATATGTCTGCTCACAAAGCTTGTGCTCGAAGATGACTTTCTTGGGAAACCACCTGAGTCTAGGCCTGGTGCAGAATGAATGTGCAGTAATGTTTTCTTTCCCCTCCTAGGTCTAAAAAAGTCTCCACCCATCAGATTTAGTCTATACTGCTGCATGGTGGAGACAATCTTGTTGATGCCTGCTGTTAGGTGAAGCGTTCATTTATTAAAAAAAGTATTAATTGAATGTGTGGTATGCAGAATAATGCACCCCCTCCAAAGATGTCCATGTCCTAATCTCCAGAACACACAAGTATGTTACATTACATGGCAAAGGGACCTTGCAGTTTACCTTAAAATAGGGAGAGTATCCTATTTGGCTTAATATAATCACGTGGGCAATTAAAAATGGAAGGGGGATGGAAAGAGAGTCAGAGAAACGTGGCAGAAGACAGAAGAGGCAAGAAGGAGTCAGAGAGTGTGAGACCCGCCCCCATTGCTGGCTTTCAAGATTCAGGAGGTCCTGAGCCAGGGGTGCAGGTGGCATCCTGAACGTTGGAGTGGTCCTCTGTTTACATCTAGCAATCAAGGACCCCAGTCTTTCAATCCTAAGGAGCTGGTTTGGCCCAACAACCTGAGTGAACTTGAAAATGGATCCTTCCCACAACCTCCAGGCAGAGACACAGCCCTGCTGACCCCTGGATTCCAGAGACTGTATGTAAGCATGACTGGATATAACATACTCAGCCAAGCCATCGTGTTCCGGGACTCTGTATCTACAGAACTGTGAGAGAGTCCATGTGGTTCGAACCTGTCGAATTGGTGGTAGTTTGTTACTGTGACAGCAGAAAACTGGTGCAAGTGAGTACTTTGTCTCAGGAACTCTGCTAGCTCTGGGGGTATAGCTGGGAGCTGGACAGAATGACACCTGGGAGACAGGCTCACCCAAGTGCAGCTCAGCAGAGGCTGGTCTTTCTTAATCCTGTTTGCTGATTGTTCCTAACGCAATCTGCCTGCCAGCGTGTGCACTGGTCTCTGCAGCTGTAAGATGGTAGTAATCAGGCCGGGTTTTCCTCTGGAACTGAGGTGTAAACACTTGACCTATTTTCCATATGGTCCTTGCAGGACCTGTGACAACTCAACTGCCTCCTGGTGCTGAAATGCAAAATGTGGCTGTGCCCTGTGCTCACAGATGTGGTTTGGAAAGGAGTTGTCTCCAGCATGGGGTGTGGTGAAGGGTGGAGACACTCATTCGATGGCATAATTTAATTCATTGTCCAAATTAGTTTTTAAAAAACACCCCCATGTGTATCTTTTCTTAGTGCAAGGTCCCTTTTCTAATTCTTTAGACAATGGTAATTATCAAAAGAAGGAAAGAATTAAAAATGAAAAGACAGCGGAAGGGTTCTCACTGTACTGATCTCAGACACATTTGAGATCATCTGACATTTGGTTGCAACAAACCAAGGTCACATGCCAACAAACGCAATTATCTAAAAATACAAAATACTGCTCTCAGCAAACAACCTTAAGAACTGAACAAATATTTAGATTTGCCAGCATCTGTTGAAAATCTGTATGAAATGTCTTCAATAAACTGAACAATGCTTAAGCAACACTTGGAATAAATAACCTGAAAAGGAATCATTCATATTTACTAAATAATTACATAAATCAAAGCCATATTTGTCTGAATATAACCCCCTGTGGAGAAGTTACCTCCTTGGGTAGGCTTTTTCTAACCATCTTGTCTAATTTATTACAGTTGTAAGTCTCTGGTCAGACTGCTTATTCTCTGTAGAGGATGGAACACCCGCTGGCGTTATCTTATTTAAGTATTTTGCTCATTGTCTCTTTCTAGAATGTGAGATCCTTGTAGCCAAGATCTTGCCTGTCAAGTTTGGTGACATTTATGTTCCATGTGGTAACTACCCTAACTTTCTTCTAGAAAGTTCCCAACCTTCCTCTGCCCACTCATTTCCAGAGAAGCAGACGCCACGCTGAACTTCAGTCATGTTATTATCCATATAGTTGTACATATTGAATAGTAACTATTTAACTGATGAGTAAAAATAGTATATCCTCAAGATACATACAATGTGATGATTTGATATCCATGCACACTGTGTAATGATTACCACAATTGAATTAGGTCATTAACACGTCCCTTACCACCCATGCTCTGCATTAGATCCCCAGAACTTGTTTGTTCATCTTACACTTGGAAGTGTGCACACTTCTATCAACATCTCCCCATTTTTCCCACTCCCAGACCCCATCTCTGTTTCTACGAGTTCGACTTTTTTTAGATTTCATGTATTAGTGAGACAGCAGAATATTTGTCTTTATTTTAAACATTTTTTTCAGAATATTATGGAGGTACACATATTTTGGGTACATAGTTAGCTTCTGTATATTTTAAGTCAGAGTTATAAGGGTGCTTTTCACCTAGAAAGAGCGAGTGTACCCACGCAATGTAGCCGTTAGTTGTGAATTTACCCCTCCCCTTCACCCCCACTCACCTTCTCTAATTTCACTGAGTTTTGCTTCCATATGAGCTCGTGAATGTTGATTAACTATTCAATTTAGAACTGAGTACATGTGGTGTTTGTTTTCCGTTCTTACGGTACTTCCCAGAGTATTTGTCTTTCTGTTTCTCACTTATTTCACTCAGCATAGGTTCATCCATGTTGATGAAAATGGCAACATGTCCTCTTTTATGGCTGAATAATATTCCATTTATTCATTCAGCCATAAACAGTTAGCTTCTATGTTGTGGCCACAATGAATAGTGTTTTAATGAACATGGGCAGGCAAATACCTCTTCAAACTACTGATTTCATTTCCTTCACATATATGAGACTGGATGATTAAGTTCAAGAACTCATCCTAGAGAAAAATGCTGCATACCTCATTGCTGAATATCATCACGGTCACCTTCAAGATATTCCCTTGGGCCATCTGGTGACTGTAGAGATAATCAGTAACGAGGTATGTAGCACTTTTTCCTGGGATGAGTTTGTGAACTAAATTGTCAAACCTTATGACGGCTCTGATGACCATTCCAGAAAAAGAAATTCAAAATCACTTTGAAGGGTGACCAGATGCTGGCATGGATGCACAGCTTCCCAAGGGGAGTGCTGTGACAGTATTGATATTCAGCAATGAAGTGTGTAGCTTTACACACTTGAGTTTGTGAACTTTATTGTCTGACTTCTCTGCCTGGCTCGTATGGTATTTTTAGTTTTTAGGGAAGCTTCACCACCATGGCCTCACCAATTTGTGCTCTTAGCAGCAGTATGCAAGACTTTTTTTTTTAATTTTTATTTTTACATACACATGTGTTAATTAGGTTTCCATTTTTTTTGGTTCACAAAATTAAAAAGACATAAAATTTAATAACAATAACAATGTTTAAGATAAGGATTAGAAACAAAAACCTTGTAAAGAACGAAGGAACATAAATACATTCAGAAAAGGAATCAGACAATTGCTTCATCGAAATATTGAGCAATAATAATAATAATGCAGAGAAAGTAACATTCACATTGTCAAATTAAAGTATGTCTATTATAGAACTTTG
>CAUYPK010100524.1:0-102440 GCA_963574355.1 Loris lydekkerianus | reverse complement strand
CCCCCCCCCCCCCCCCCCCCCCCCCCCCCCCCCCCCCCCCCCCCCCCCCCCCCCCCCCCCCCCCCCCCCCCCCAACCCCAGAGAAAGATGCTGGAAGAACCTATGCCAGAAAAGCTCTAATATTCCTTAGATCAAGATGGGTCCAGAGACCCATCAACTCTCAACCTCCGCCTGGTTCTTTTATTTCTGGCAAAATACCCTGCCATGATGCTGTCATTAGAACCTGGCCTTATGCTTGGCGATTGGAAGTGTTCACCCTTCTTGAGGTTTTATAAAGCCAGCCACAGGTTTTCATGAGTTATACCTGTTACATCTCATAGACCTAAGAGTTCATTTTTAACATTATTCTACTTAACAGGTAAAAGACCCAACCAGAAAGTTAGGATTTCATGAGCAGTAAGTGGCAGATTCCTGAGACAGCGCCGTTGTAGAGGCTGCTTTCATAAGCGTACATGCTCTGCTCTCCTGGCATAGCAAGACACAAAGACTTGACTTGGTTTATTCCCTATGTACAGTGACCCTAGGCGTACTTGTCCTTGCTAAACCTCATTCTTGGACGAATGTACCTTGTGGTGTAAGAGCAATTCTTATCATTTTGTGTGTGACCCAAATGCTACCAATCCTCACTGGCTTGTGGCTACAAAGAAGGCAGGCACGTCCATATCAGTGACCCCACTTCTTTATCTTGCCCCTACCTGTGGAAGTGGGACCTCTCGCCCTCCTGCAAAGGTCCCCATGAGCATTTCCACTAGCGCCCCAGGAGCCCTGTGCATGCCTGATGCTGCACTGTCACCATGCATTGCCTCCATCCTCTACTCTGTAGCTTGCAGGCAGCTAGACTTGGAGACTTTCAAGGTCCTCACAAGAGTGTCTCACTATTGAGACTGCTGAATGAAGAGCCTTCCAGATGCTGCTGCTGTCCTTGCTAAGGGGGTTTTCTCCCAGGAATCCCAGCTCCAGTTACCCCTGACAGGAGGAGCCAGGCTGAGTTCCATGTGGCCAGTGTACGTTCCATAGCTTTCTCCTCAAACTACATGTCAGTAACTCAGCACCCCAGTGCTGCAGTGCTGGGATCCAAAGTCTCACAAGTTTCCATTTGTTCAGCACGACTCCCACCTCCAAGGGGCTCCAAACCAGCCCGCAGGGGGCAAAACATATGACCCAGCGCCCATCCTTCCCATGGCTCCTTCCCGCCCCTCCCCACGCTGATCAATTCCTGCGTGCAGAACATGACCCAAATAAAAACCAAACTTTAATTCCTAGTTTGAGCTCACCCAGGACACCCTGCTATATAGTCTGTGCAAATTGGATGGGGAGGTTTCCTTTACACGCAGGAAGCTGGACAAACTTGAACCTGAACTGATATGATAGATAGAAAGTGAATATGTCTGAAGGCCGCGCACTTGTCTTCTTCAGAGAAGTTTTTCTTCAAGTCCCTTGCCCAGCCTGCGATGGGATCCCTTGTTCTTTTCTTGCTAATGTGTTTGAGTTCTCTGTGGATTCTAGTTATTAAACCTTTGTCAGAGACATAACCTGCAAATATCTTCTCCCATTCTGAGGGCTGTTTGTTTGCTCTACTTACTATGTTCTTGGCTGTGCAGAAGCTTGAAAGCTATTACCCAGTTACAATCTAAGAATAGGGGGAAAAGGGAAAGGGTGGGGAGGGAGGGGGGAGGTGAGTAGAGGGGGAGGATGGATGGGATTACACCTGTGGTGCATCTTATAAGGGTATATGTAAAACTTGGCAAATGTGGAATGTAAATGTCTTAGCAAAATAACCGGGAAAATGCCAGGAAGGCTATGTTAACCAGTGTGATGAAAATGTGTCAAACGATCTATGAACCAAGGATATGGTGCCCCATGATCACATTAACGTGCACAGCTATGATTTATAATAATAATAATAAAAAAGAAAGTGAATAGATACACTTTGGCTTTTAATTATTTTTTTCTGTCTTAAAATTCAGCTTCAGGTCCAAGAACAAAAAGGACAAAAATAATGTATGAAGATCTTTAAAAAGGAAAAAACTAAATGGAATTCAAAAAAAGGAAAATAGCAAGAGAAGGCGAAACACAGCGGGACCCAGCTAGGAGGCAGCTTTGGCCTTACAGGCGCCGCTACCAGAGCGCGGGCCGGTGGGGAGCAACGCCCAGCCGGGCTAGGAGCAGTTTCAGTTCTCTGGTGCCCCCACCCCACCCCCAGGGCCTTTCTCTGTGGAAAGCAGAAGTTGAAGGTATGAAAATAAACCCCGTCGTGTATGCAAGGGTAGCACCGTCCGCGGGGCGCCGCTTCCTGTTTCCCGCTTCTTCAATTCTGAGGGCGCCTCTTTCCAACTCATTTATATGAATCCTATTAGAAACTCTACTTGGCTTTTGGGGGGAAGCTGAAGGGATTTGCTGAAGCGCTTGGCTGCTTAGCTGTAATCCTGTACCAAATTCTGGAAGGAGTCCTTGTGTCCGAGAAACAATGTGCTGGGAAGGTCCATTCTAGCACAGAATGGACATTTTAGCAAAATCCCATCTGGTTTGTAGGCACCGAGAAAGAAGGCTTTGAAACAAACTGAGCGGTACAACTTTTTTGTTGTTTTGTTCCGTAGCAGAGCAGGGTGGCTGTAGGTAGTAACACGTATTGTATATTTCTAAGTAGCAAAAGAGAAGACTTAAAATGTCCCAACACTTAGAAATGATGAACACTCAGGGCGATAAACATTTGATCTTTACATATTCAATGCATGTAACAGAATGCATAAATACGTAAAATATTAGGTATCAATTTTTTAAATCTCAAAACAACGGAAAAACCCCAAACCCCCAAACCTGGTTTTTCACTTCTGCCCCATGCGTGAAATTTTGGGTCGCAGCGCCACCATGTGGTCACTCTAGAAGTTGCTGTTGAGGTCGTCCGTCGCTGCTGGAGACGTGTCTGCGATCATGGCCTCTCTGGATCACGCTGTCAATTAGAGAGAGATACGCCCTCTTCCAAGGTGCCTTCTACCTAGTCTTAAAACAATGGTTTCTAGACTTAGGTGTTTCCTGCATTAGAAACAGCAGCAGCAACACATCAACAGATTTCAGATCTCATGACTCACAGGATTTTTCATTAAATTCATAAAGTCATTAAAAGTCAGATGCACAAAGCGTGACTTCATAGACGATGTAGGTGAGTGAGCCCACATTCCAAGGATGAGGATTGCTTTATGATGATGCTTGATGTTGCCCCAACGTATCCTGTGTCCCCCTACTGTTTTAGGCACCTATGCTTACTTCACCATAGGAGCCTCACAGCAATTCCAGTGGGGAGGCTGCTACATTATTTCTGTTTTGTACAAACCCATATCTTGTTGTAAGTATTTTGTTTGTAAGTATTTGCTGGTTGGGAAAATCTACAAGAAAAAGAAACTATTAGTGTAAATCTAGTAACTCTTGAAAATGAATTTGAATTAAACCCATGACTTCTTTGTATATTTACAGAATGGTAGCATAGACAAATGAAAAATGTCATTTACTGCACCTCAGGCCAGGGCTGGGCACAGATAGCCTCAGTGTCTCTTGCCACAGCTCTAAGACTCTCCAAAGGATCCCAATCCACAGGCTGGGAACCCCAAAGAATAACATACCAAATGCCTTACAGATGGCACACTGTAATCTGGAACAAGCTTGATTTTGTCCTGTCTCTGATGGCCTTGGCCTTGGATGGAGGACTCTTGGGGAGTAGCCAGTGAGGAAATGGACTGCAGAGAGGTTGCCCATGGTTGCCGTTCTAGCTCAGAAAAGCCACACTATAGAGAACCGCAGAGCCCACGGCTAGTTTCTCCTTCCTGCTCTCCAATCTATACACTCTAGGAATGTTAATTTTCCCAGAATACAGTTCTGTGTGGGGTATTTTCCAATTCAAAGTAACCTCCAGTTCTGTGCAGCTGCTTATGTGAGATGAAGCCATCTTGGTTTCCAAAGCAAACTCAAACACCAACATACTTGTTACTGGACAGGGTCTCTCTCTCTCTCTGTCTCAACCTTGAGACAGGCTGGTCTCAAACTCCTGAGCTCAAGCAACCCATCTACCTCAGTCTTCCAGAGTGCTAGGATTACAGGTGTGAGCCACCTTGCCCAGCCATTACAAAAGATTTTAGATACACAAAAAATCAAGAAACCTAGAATCTGCGCAGATGGAAACAAATGAAACCCTCCAGTAACACTGATAAGCTGAGCAAGTTGAAAGAATGCTGTCAACTGTGCTTCTTGGAAGTGAAATAATGGACCATAATACAGTCTGTCTCAAAACTTTCATAGTGACCTACATATAGCCCTCACCATGTGCCAGGCACTGTTCTAAGCATGTTATACTTACCGAATGCATTTAGCCTCACAGTGACTCTGTGAAGGAGGTCTTGCTACTGTAATTGTTTATAGATTGATGTGCAGAAAGTTTAAACAGATTAGATCAGTGTTCCCCAAGCTTTTTGACACCAGGAACTGGTTTTATGAAAGATAATTCTTCCACGGACAGGTGGGGAGGCATTAGATTTTCATAAGAAGCTGCAACCCAGGTGCAGTTTACAGTGAGTTCCTATTCCTATGAAAATCTGATGCTGCCACTGATGTGACGGGAGTGGCGCTCAGTGGTGATGCCTGTGATGGGGAGCAGCTGTGAATACAGATAAAGCTTTGCTCACTTGCCTGCTGCTCACCTCCTGCTGTGTAGCCTTGTTCCTATCAGGCCACATGGACTATGCTGGTCTGGGTCCTGAGGCCAAGGGGTGGGGATTGCAGGATTAGATAGAAGAGTGGGTGTCAGGATTTGAATATCCAGGGTATTCACACATCCAGGGCTGGAACCACAACATGCTACTTACTGCTTACTCTTGTTAAGCTCTCAGTTAATTCTAGTAATAAACTTATCTGTTTTGGAGTTTTCCATGCAAACAACAATAATAAACACTTTAGACATCAGCTAGCAAACACATGGTTAATGCCCTAGTGAAGCAATTCAGGGTGTATGGGAGCTGTGTGTGGGTGCATGTGGTTGTGCAGTGCAGTGAATGGAGTCCTCCAGCCCTTGGGATGCTGATGTGCTTCCTAAGGAGCAAGGAATTTCATGCATTTCAGTACTTGCCAACTCAGGACACCCTCAGAGAAGGCCCACAGGCTCCAGGGAGGCCCAAATAGGGAGTAGAGCCGGGTGGGGTGGGGGGAGTTGGGGCCCAGGGCCAAGCCCAACAGAGAGTGTCAAATAACAGAACTGCCCCCTCCTTAGCCTCCACCCCCAGATTTGGGCTGAATCAAAGGGCCATTCAAGCCCCTCCCTTTCACAGGCCCAGGCCCCTGAGACTGCAACTCAGTGATCCTGATCCCACGGGCTGCTAGCTCCAAGCAGGCTTGTATTAGAAACCACAATATACTTGGCCCTAGTTTTATACACATTTCTTTCCTGGTGCTGCAGAAAAAGGAATGAGAAGAATGAAAGGGAGAGTTCCTGGGAGACAGGCCATTCTTTCTCCAGGCTAGTGAATGAGGTTAATAAGTGGAAAAATAAAACTACGCTGTGTGAAGGGTCTTTGGAAGGGCTACCAGGCCAGGACAATTAAAAACAAATGAAAAGGCTATATGGCCGGCTGTCTGAATGCCTCTCTCGGCCCTGAGGGAAACGCATGGACCTCAGTGCAGGGGAGGGAGGACGGTGCCTGCTCGGTGGGCCTGGGAGGAGTAGAGGCATCTGGGTGGGCTTCTCTCCGTGTCCCTGACGCTGCTTTAGGAGTCGAGGCACGAGCTGCACAGTGATCTCCCCAAAGCCCAGAGCCTGTTAGACACTTGTTCACATCTTTGAAAGGCATGCTTTTTTAGGGCTTTGCATAGTGTGGTGGGGAACAAAACAAACCCCAGTTTGGGGTCTTTTTGAGTGAGTCACTTGAATCTATGGCTGTCACTTTCCTCTCTGTAAAATGAAGTTAGTGTTTGGACAGTCCTCTCCTGAGTCCTCTCTAAAGCTGGAACAGATAGGAGGGAGGGAAATGGAATGATTTATTGAATAAAGTAGCCCGTGTGGCATCAGTCATCTGTGACCTCAGACCATTTCCAACACAACACTGAAGTCGGGCCAGCCTGGTTCTGGAACTTGTTAATCCTCTCAACAGTTCCAGGTGAACTTCAAGGTGGGAACCACTGTCTCCCCACTGCCTTGGCTTGTATTGCCATTTGTAGAAGGTGTGGAAGGTTCCTGCCAGCCTTGTAGCATCATGTTTTATTCTCAAGAAGACTGAGGAAGACTTGCAGCAATGCACTTGTGCGGGAAGGACCCCCTGGTTGTGCGCGGTGGCTGTGGAAGGTGGCTCTGTGGCCTGCACTGGTGTGAGAGCCATAGATCTACATTTGTAGTTACACAAACATAGGTGATATTTTCCTTAAGATTCTGCAACAACTTCCCTGGTAAGCTTTTCTTGCACCCCACAGTTGGGTCATGATACTTTGCCTATGTTTCCTGAAGCATCTCCGTAAATTAAAATTGTTAGCGTTATTGCTTGTCTCCTACCCTTTAAACATCCTTTCTCTTGCCCTTTCACTATGACTCCCACTGGACCTGGCAACGTCCCTGCCCTACAGAGGTGAATGTGTTTTCCAAAAATAGAAACAGCAGTATTTCCGGTTTCACATGTGTTCTTTCACAAACTCTCCACTCCTCAGCATGAGACCAAATGTATCTCTCTTCCCCTGAGACCCAGGGTGGTGGGAGGGAGGGGGAGAGACGCTGGGACCACCTCCGTAAATAGGTTACTGCCCTCTTGCCTTCCAAGCCTAAATTATAAAAAGCAACTAGGCTTTCTCCTGCTGTTCTTTCCCTTGGGTTGTTCACCCTTGAAACCAGCCACCAGATTGTGAGGAGCCCTCCAGTAGCCCACCCAAAGAGCAAAATGTGCCACCAGAATGACGCAGCCAGCCTCAGCCACCAGGCAGAGTGAGGGAGCCCTCAGGTGACCCACCCTCCACCATCAAGTCACTGCAGATGTTGTAGAGCAGAGACAGGGTATCCTTGGTGTGCCATGTCTAATTTTTGACCCACAGAATCTGCAAGAAGGGTATATACCACTAAGGATGGGGGTTACTTATTAGGAATCCATAGTAACTGCAATAATGGTCAATGACAGACACCAACTATAGCACTGAATGGCTGACCACAGACTGTCAGATCCCTTGACACACCTAGAAGGTGGAAAAGATAAGAGCTATTGTAGGAGATGGGGGGGCATGTATTGTGTTTTACTCAAGTTCTAAGACATAAATATATATAAATATCTTCTATACTTTAGTAGAAAAGATTCTTTTAAAAATCAGAGTCCTGCTTGGACTCAAATGTTTACTGCAGCACAATTTGCAATCATAAAGATGGAGAATCAGCCTAAGTGCCCATCAATTCATAAATGGACTAACAAAATATGGCATAGATGCCACGGTGTGCTACTCGGTCATAAAAGGAAATGAATTAATGTTCTTTGCAGCAATGTGGATGGCATTGGAGACCATTATCCTACGTGAAGTGTCTCAGGAATGGGAAAACAAACACCACGTGTGCTCTAATAATTTGGAATTAGTGGTTGGGCACACATGAGACAAGTTAAAAGTCACTGGAAATCAAGAAGAGGGGAGGGGGAAGAAAAGAGAGATAAAAACTTACCCAACAGCTACAATGGACACTACGTGGGTAATGGGGAGGCTAATAGGCCTGACTTAAGCTTTATAAAAGTTATCCATGTAACAAAAATATCTGTACCTTCTTAATATTTTGAAATTTAAAAATATCAGGGTCTTATTCAGCTATAAAAAGAAATAGAGCAATCTTGAATGCACATTAGTATACAAACAAAGCTGATCTGAAAAGGCCACATACTGTATGATTCTAACTTCATGATGTGCTGGATAAGGTTTCATAAAGATTTCTGTTGAACGCCACCAGACCCCTGCCTGCCTTTTTCTATCCCTGATTTCCTTTCCATAGGGGGAGTCACTTCTCTTTCTTGAAGCTGTTGTTTTGGAAGTTTGACTCCATATTTCTAAATGGTAGACTCATTTTCATTTTGTCATTTGTAAAATGGGCTTACAAACATCATAAGATTAGTGTGAGCATTAAACAGAATTAATTCGTAAAAATTCTTGTCACTGGCTGGGCGTGGTGGATCACGCCTGTAACCCCAGCACTCTGGGAGGCCGAGGCAGGTGGATAGCTTAAGCTCATGAGTTTGAGACCTGCCTAAGCAAAAGCAAGACCCTATCTCTACTAAAAATAGAAAAAACTGGCTCAGCTTCTTGAGCTCAGTGGCTGGAGCTGGCAGGTTCGAATCCAGCCTGAGCCTCTCAAACAATAATGACAACTATAGCCAAAAAATAGACGGGTGTTGTGGTGGGCGCCTGTAGTCCCAGCTACTTGGGAGGCTGAGGCAAGAGAATTGCTTAAGCCCAAGAGTTTGAGGTTGCTGTCATCTGTGATGTCATGGCACTCTACCCAGGGAAACACAGTGAGATTCTGTCTCAAAAACATAAATAAATAAATAAAACTAGAAAAAAATGAGGCAAGAGCATTTCTTGTGCCCAAGAGTGTGAGGTTGCTGTGAGCTATGATGCCACGGCTCTTTACCCAGGACGGCAGCTTGAGACTATGTCTCAAAAAAAAAAAAGTACTCGTCACAATGCCTGTCACTGTCAACGTATGTGCTGATTTTGCAGTTTTAGTTATTGTCTGTTGTCTTTCTACTATAAAAAAGATGATTTGTCTCTGTTGTAACACCCCCTCATGCACACCCACAGCCCCCACATCTTTCCCTGCTGTCTGTCAATATATCTCTTCCCTAAATGTTTAAGATCTATATTTCATGTCAGCTTAATTATGACTTTGTAAATATCTACAGCACAGTCACATAGAATCTTTATGATTATATTTTCTTTCCTTTTTGACTATTTGTTTTCACTGGAGTTTATCGTCCTGTTCTTTTTCTTGTTTGTTTGCTGGTTTTTTGTGTACGGGGTTGCCCTTTACACGTGGTTTCATTGTCTGTTGGTTCAGTTGCCTGTGGTCAATCCCAGTCTGAAAATAGGAAGGGGGAAATTTTAGAAATACACAATTTGTCCACACTGTCTATGCTCCTTGCCGGCTGGATACTTACTAGGCCATCTTGGTTATCACATCAGCTGCTGTGGAATGGCCATGCTTGTGTTTAAGGAACCTTTATTTTATTTAATAACGGCCCCAAAGCACAAGAGTCCTGTGCCTAATTTATAAATTAGACTATATGATAGGTAGGCATGCACAGGAAAAAATGTAGTGTATAGTATAGGGTTTGGTATTGTCTGTGGTTTTGGAAAATTGAGCATCCACTGGGATGTAATCCGGTGGATAAGGGGAGGGTGCTGTACCTCTACTGAAATCATTCCAAATCCTCCATCAGAAATGAAAACCTCTTCTACATATGTTCTACCAGTGTAAACTTGGTTTATTGAAAGGTATCCTTCCTGGAGCTGTCCCTCCTTCTTCTTCACCAGCTGCTCTTGACGCCTACTGCACTGTTCTAACCCTGGGATTCCTTTTATTCTCAACCTCAAAATTCCTTTCATTCCCCTCTCTGTGTTAGACACTCTCTTTTATCATCCCAAGAAATCCTGGTTCCTGTCTTACACTTTCATTTTGGGTGATCACATCCTCCACTAGCTCCCAAATCATAAATATCTATAAAATGACTTCAACCTTATACATGATCAATGTTGGATTAGGTATAGAATTCTAAATTGAGGCCGGGCATGGTGGCTCAAACCTGTAATCCCAGCACTCTGGGAGGCTGAAGCGGGTGGATTGCTTGAGCGCAGGAGTCCCAGAGCAGCCTGAGCAAAAGTGAGACTCTTGTCTCTAAAAAAAATTGCCAGGTGTTGTGGCAGGCACCTGTAATCCCAGCTACTCAGGAGGCTGAGGCAAGAGAATCACTTGAGCCCAGGAGTTTGAGGTTGCTGTGAGCTGTGACACCACGGCACTCTATCAAGGGCAACAAAGTGAGACTCTGTCTCAAATTAAAAAGAAAAAAAATTATAAATTGAAAAATATCTTCCCCTTGGAAATTTGAAGGTCTTGCTCTTCTTGCTTCCAATGTAGCTGTTGAGACGTCTAATATATATTTTTTTAATTTTTGCAGTTTTTGGCTGGGGCTGGGTTTGAACCCACCACCGTCTGATTTTTTTTTTTTTTTTTTTTTTAATTTTTGCAGTTTTTGGCCGGGGCTGGGTTTGAACTCACCACCTCTGGCATATGGGACCAACGCCCTACTCCTTTCAGCCACAGGCACCACCCGAGAAGTCTGATATTTTATCTTGTGAATGAGGCTTATTATCGCCTCTGTGAATGCATTTAGAATTTTCCCTGTGTCCTTATAATTTTATAATTTTATGATGAAGTGTCTTGATACGGTAATTTCTAAATTCATTTTGCAGGGCACCCATTTTCCCAGTAATGAAAAATCATGTCCTTTGTTCTGAGGAATTTTCTTGAATTTGTTTTTGAATAGCTTCACCCCCTCTATTTTTTCTGTTCTCTCTTTCTGGAACTCCTATTTTATTTGAATGTTATAATTCTCAGTCAGATCTTCAAGTTTTCTTAATTGTTTCTTTTTGGTCATGATTTGTAGTTAGGATTTTTCTGTTTCTCTGTCAATGTTTACCTGGTCTGCTGTGCTTCTCACAGTCAGCTGATGATTTTGATGCACAATTAGATGGATTTTTGCGACTTTTTTTGGTCAGTTCTACTTGTTACTGGCTGCCCTGACCTCTGTTCCTCAGTGATGTTTCCTCTCTCCTCAGAAAAACATTTGTCTATTGCTGTTTTCTTCATGGCATGATCCCCATAAACTTGAACTAACAAGTTCCTGATTTCACTTCCACTCTTGCAAAGTTCAACAAGAAATTTAATGTTTGTTCGTTGCTCTGCTTCAAACTCTGACATTCTTGTGGTGACACACAGAGATACGGAACAACAGTAATGAATGCCTCTCAGCAAGACACTGCCACATGTTGACATGGACACATCTGTGAGACACTGATTCACCAAGGTCATAAAACCTTACCAAGCTGTGTAGTGCTGCCAGCGTTAAGTGCATGGTGGCGAGTTCATGAACTGAATGGTCAGATCTTGTAGGTCTTGCTGTAGCCTAGAGTTAAGCACACTGCTTCTGAAGATAGACGGCTTCTGGGTTCAGTACCCGCTCATCTGAGTCAACTTGGTCAGACACGGCTTTTGGTTTCTTCTACAGTTACAGAAGAGAATTGAAGTGAGTGAGGGCTTGTGAGTGCCTTTCTCACAACCATGCTTCCAAGTTATAATTCTGCTACATTTATTTATTCATGTGTTTGTTTGTTTATTTAGCAAACACGTATTAGTGAGCAAGTGCAGAGCCATTTCTGTAACCTGGTCTTTAAGGCTAAAGGAAGGCCCCGATCTCTGTCCCTTGAGGTGCTTCATTTACCACCTTGCATGACAACGACATTCAAAACAGACACATCAACCTCAGACACAGGATTCTGTTGTCTTGACAGCTGGCATTGGAGGGAGAGGGAGGTGGGATCCTCTGGATCGTGGCTATATGTAGAACCAGTTTACTCTTAGGGTGAAGACCTCGGCAGTCATGGATCCTTGAATTTCATTTGTGCAACCGTGCAAAGTACCTCTAAAATGTTTTAGCCAGGCCCTGTAGCTCCGTGGCTAGGGTGCCAGCCACATACCCTGGAGATGGCAGGTTTGAATCCAGCCTAGGGCCTACCAAACAACAATGACAACTACATCCAAAAAATAGCCGGGCGTTGTGGTGGGCACCTGTAGTCCCAGCTACTTGGGAGGCTGAGGCAGGACAATTGAGTCTGAGGTTGCTGTGAGCTGTGATGCAATGTCACTCTACTAAGGATGACAGCTTGAGACTCTGTCTCAAAAAAAAAAAAAAAAATATATATATATATATAAATAAATAAATAAAATGTTGTAGCCAAGCCACACATCTTAAATACCCTTAATCACTCCCATTAGAACCCATTTCTAAACTCTCTCATGGTATTTAACAAGCCACTATAATCACACACAGAAACCTGTTTCTGACATTGCTGACATTCTCTATGCTGATTGGCAGCACAGTAGCTGTTGATCAACAAACTAATAGTGGAAGCGTGTGCAGGAGCTGCCTGAAGCCCAGGCTTCCTGAGTAGAAGGCTCCACAACGACCTGGGTTAGAATTCTTGCTTAGAATTGACCACCTGGGCCAGGCACGGTGTTGCACACCTGTAGCCCCAGTTACTCAGGAGGCCAAGGTGGGAGGATGACTTGAGCACAGGAGTTTGAGGCCAGCCTGGGCAACATCGTGAGACTCCTGTCTCAAAGGAAAGGAAGAAGGGGAATGGAGAGAAGGGAAAGGAAAGAAAGGGAAGAAGGAAGCAAGGGAAAAGGGAAGGAAAGGGAAGGGAAGGGAAGGGAAAAGGGAAGGGAAGGGAAGGGAAGGGAAGGGAAGGGAGAAGGTAAGGGAAGGGAAAAGGGAAGGGAAGGGAAGGGAAAAGGGAAGGGAAGGGAAGGGAAGGGAAAAGGGAAGGGAAGGGAAGGGAGAAGGTAAGGGAAGGGAAAAAAGGGAAGGGAAGGGAAGGGAAGGGAAGGGAAGGGAAGGGAAGGGAAGGGCAGGGCGAATGAGCAATCTGTTCTGGTTAAGTCTGTAGCTTAACTAAAGTAACACATATGATATCACACTGTACATACAGAAGTTGTTTTGTTTTTTTTTTGAGACAGAGTTTCACTATGTTGCCCTTGGTAGAGTGCTGTGGTGTCACAGTTCACAGCAACCTCCAGCTCTTGGGCTTAAGCAATTCTCTTGCTTCAGTCTCCCGAGTAGCTGGGACTACAGGCACCTGCCACAATGCCTGGCTATTTTTTGTTGCAGTTGTCATTGTAGTTTAGTTGGCCTGGGCCGGGTTTGAACCCTTCACCCTTGGTTTATGTGTCTGGTACTATACCACTGTGCTAAGGGCACTGAGCCCATATAGAAGGTTCTTTTTTTTTTTTTTTTGAGACAGTGTCTCACTATGTCACCCTCTGTAGAGTTCTGTAGCATCACAGCAACTTCCAACTCTTGGTCTTAAGTGATCCTCTTGCCTCAGCCTCCCAAGTAGCTGGGACTATAGGTGTCTGCCACAACGCTCGGCTATTTTTTGTTGTAGTTGTCATTGTTGTTTTAGCTGGCTCAGCGTGCGTTCGAACCTGCCAACTTCGGTGTATGTGGCTGGCACCATAACCACTGTGCTATGGGTGCTAAGCCACCATACAGCAGTTTTTAAAAGTAAATTGGAGACATTGGAACAATCATCTCTTCCACAACCTCATTAATAATCTGGACAAGTTATTCAACATTTCTGTGCCTTGCTTTCTCATCTGTCTATACACACAGATTGTTGCATGAATAAAATGAAATAATGTACCTGGAGTACTTAGAATTGTGCCTGATATACCAAAACATCTAATACATGGCAGCTTTTATCATTAGCTACATAGTGCATACCACAGCTTGCCTCTTAGAAAGCCTTGGCCGTCTATCCAAGTTTGGTAAAAACGGAGAGAGAAAACCGAGACCCACCCAGATGTGCTGGGTGTATTATACACGGGGGACTGGACTGCTCCTGTGCAAAGGCAGGTCCTGGGAAAATTGGTTTCCCTTGGTATTCCTAGGATAACTCATAACAATCAAGCTTATTAGAGACTGATGTATAAATCAGACTTTCAATTTATAAACCGTCATGAGAAATTTAGTTACCAAGTGCATCGGATATTTGAGTTCCTAGGAGTAAGTGATGACATCTTTAGGATAGATTCATTTTATATAATAGATACATTCCATGTAATTCAAAACTTAGTAATCCAAGGCAATTTTTCCCACATTAATAAATTTAGAGTGTGGAGGAGTCTTTTACAGAGTACATTAATCTATACCCTTTGGTGTGTAACTGCCTTTTAATGGTGCTTTTCATTTTTTCATCATGATCGCTGATATTTTAGAGAAATCAGTCCACTACATTACAAGCAGATCACATCATAATGTCTGTGAGGTCTTCTGCAGAGACTTTTTTCTGACGTCTAAAGTGGGGAATAAATACATTACTCCTGGTGCTTTTCTGCACCACCATATTATGAATGCTTACATGAAATGTCAGAGGATATTTAGAAAGACTTTTAAATTATAACAACTGCTCCGTTGTCACCCAGATTACTTGGAGTTCTGAGCCATGGGAATAGCATTACGGTTCATGAGATGTTGGCAAAAGGAACAGGGGATTCCTGTTTTAGAACCGAATGGGGCACAGTTTACAATCGTGTAGCCTTGACATTGAGCAAGTCTTGATTTTATTTTAATTTTGGGGATTTGCACAGTTTCTTATGTTTAGCACAAAATGAGACTTTATAAATGTACTTTATGACATAATTCCCATTAGATGTATCTTAAATTCACTTACAATACATCTGTGCAGTACTGATATATTATTACCCTTTAGATATTTTCCTTTCCCAGGAGGGTAGTGAAAGAGAAAGACCTTGGCCTTGGGGCCACCAGGGAAAGCTGTACCTAATCTTGTATTTTGTCACTTGCTAGCTATGTGGGACTTAGTTTCCTCATTCATGAAGTGGTAATTATAAACGCTTGTCCTACAGGATGATTCTGAAGATGATGATAACATCTACCATTCATTCGGGAGCTTACTATAGGCCACCCAATTTATATATGTCCTTGTATTAATTATACAGAAATTCCATGAAATAGAAATTATTATTCCTGGGAGAAAATAGGACTCATGGAAGTTAAGCAACATGACCAAAGCTTAATAGCTAATAAACAGCAGAACTGAGATTGGAACTCAGGAGTGAAGTGATCCCTCTTTTTTCCAACTTCAAAATGTCCAGGAATAGGTTAGAGGTATTGAGGGTACAGTGAGCATAGCTACCTTCCCAAATGTCCAGGAATTATATCTGACATAAAACAATCAGTAAATGGTGACAATTGTTATCATTATTATGAGAAACTTCTTCCCCATGTCCAAAATATATGCACACACACATACATGCACACAATAACAAAGGATATGTATACTAAATTCCGTAATCTTTTCCTTTGTCCCATTCATGGTGTGTAAGTAGATATGTAAATGTACGTACATGTGTGCAGAAGGACGTGACAGGAGAAATGGGACTCCTCAAGGCCTTTCCAGAGAGCTTACAAAACAAAGGTAACACAAATCCCCTTCCCAGAATAGATAACTCTGGCAAAGCCCCCATGTTACATGACCATGAATGAAGTGTACATATTAGTTTTTTAGGGCTTTGGGAACAAAGAAGCACAAATCGAGTGACATAAATAACAAACATTTATTGTCTTATGTTTCTGGAGGCTTACAAGTCTGAGATCCGAGTGTTGGCAGGGCAGGCCCTTCTGCTGGCTGTGAAGGACAGTCTGTCCCGTGCCCTGGCCCCGGCTTCTGCTGGTTTGCTGGCAACCTTTGGCCTTCCTGGGCTGCGAGACACATCACCCCGATCTCTGCCTTTATCTTCGTGTGTTATCTTCCCCGTTTCTGCCTCTTCAGATCGTCTGTGCACTTCTCCTTTTCATAATGACACCAGTCACACTGGATTAGGACACACTGTATTGACCTCCTTTTCACTTGACCTTTGTAATGGCCCTAGTTCCAAGTAAGGCCACATCCTGAGTTGCTGGAAGTTAGAACTTCAACGTATCTTTTTAAAGGATGCAACTGAACCCCTTGTTAGGGGGTGCAAAAGGGTGTGTGTGTGTGTGTGTGTAAGAGAGAGAGAACGTGGAGCAAAAAAATTGGGGGAGGTAAGATAGATTTGTGGTTGAAGCTCATCTCCCTGCCAGAATCTTGCCTGGTTTCTGGCATATCAGATGTGTTAATTCATATATCTTAGGGCTGCAACCAACTTGAACTAGATTAAGCAAAGAGGGAATATGTTGAGTTACATAATCAAACCATAGAAATGGTGGTGGGGGGATCGTGTGGAATAGTCTTAAGGATCCAGGCACTTGAATAATGTCACATCAATCAATCTCCCTCCCCTTCCCTCCCCTCCTCCCCTCCTTTCCATCCTGTCTTCATTTGCTGGCTTCCTCCATGAGGCCGCAGGCATGAACTCCTTGTCTTTTCTCCGGGCAAAGAGCTCCTCTATATTTGGCAGCTTCCTTTGAATGCTGGTAAGCACTGGCCAGGTAGCTGAGTTCCAGCCATACGGTGATTAGAAGTGTTGAGGGCCACTTCACCATCTGATCCATTAGCCTCCATCCTCTGAGCTCTTTTCCCTGCTGCCAGCTTGGAGTGGAGGGATGTGGCCTCTTGAAGTCACATGTTGAAGTCACATGTGGCCCCTTGAAGTCACATGGTGCCAGCCATTTGCATGACTCATGCCTGTAATCCTAGCACTCTGGGAGGCTGAGGCGGGTAGATTCCTTCAGCTCAGGAGTTCAAGACCAGCATGAGCAAGAGCAAGACCCCATCTCTATTAAAAATAGAAAAAACTAGCCGGGCCTTGTGGCTGGTGTCTGTAGTCCCAGCTACTTGGGAGACTGAGGCAAGAGAATCGCTTAAGCCCAAGAGTTTGAGGTTGCTATGAGCTGTGACATCAGGGCACTCTACCCAGGATGACAGAATGAGACTCTATTTCAAAAATAAATGAATGAATGAATGAATGAATGAATAAATCAATAAATAAAATGTCAAAAATTTTAAAATGAAATAAAATTGGGGGTGCCACAGATGAGTGGGGCACCCCTGAAGTTCCTGAATCCCTGCTTGAAAAAAACCCACCTGCTCATCAGGAATCATGTCTTAGACCTCATGTGAGAGAGAAACACAGGTCTCTTGCAGGAGTGATGACAAATCTCAGGGCTTGTTACAGCAGCAAGCCTTACTCTAACCAATAGGTAGAATTTCTTCCCTTTCTTCATCAATTCCCTTTTCCCAAGTAGCTGCGGAGACTACTGAGTTGAGCTGCTGATTACCAGCAGGTCCTTTGCTTCTTGAAGGTGCAGTTTTCTGATGTGTAGAGTAATCACACCTATTTCACCAAGCTGATGTCAACTTTACACTCTAGAGGGTAGATGGCAGTGCTCTAATTGGAGACTCTAGGTGTTGATTGGACTGTGGTTTTCAGCTACCATGGGCTGACATCACCCTCACTGGCTTCCCATGGGCCTATGGCTGCCTTGGAGAGAGTATCTTGTCAGTTAGGGGATTCTGCACTCTCAGGAGGGAGGACTTCCTGACTCAGATCACTCAGTTTTGTCCTTGAGCTACGGAAGTGAAATACTGCTCCTGCCCATCTCTTTTTCTCCAGGGAGGCAAACCCCAGCAGGTCTTAACTCCTAGTCTTTCTGGAAACTGCTCAAGTAGGAATGACTCCCAGTTCCAGGCTGGCAGCCTTCTGCTCGTGTCTCATTCATGTCCTTATTCATTCATTTGTTCAGTGCTGCCCTGTCCATCTGTCTCTGTATCCAGTCAGCCATGCAACAAATATTCATTGCATACTGACTCTCGCCAGGCACCGTGCTAAGGGCTGGTGATACAGAAGTGAGCAGGAAAGGGCCTCCTTACTCTCACCAGGCTTTGTTCTCCTGAGAGACCAGAGAAGAGAGTGCCAAGTGCTGTGGTGGGGGCAGTACGGGTTGCTGTGGGGTCTCAGTCCAGGGGCAGGAGAGGTGGACCACAAGGAGGGATGCCAAGCACAAGTTCTTCCAAGTAAAAGGGATGGCAGAGCGGGTTCTACCCCTGAAATCAACTTTTTGGAATCTTCTACCTGTCTAATCATTTGGTAAATGATTCTAAACGATTACCTATCTAATCATGTAGATATACCATCAGCATCCTCCCCATGCCTGCCCAACTTCAAAACTTCTTAAGAACACAGTGTCCTGGGCAGCCCTGTTGTTACCAAACCTCTTGTATGTCTGCCTCACTCCCTGCAGCCACCCATGTTTCACTCAAAGGGCATAAACATGTACGAGGCACTCTGTGTGTATGTGAATATAGTCTTAAACATACTCACAACATTTATATCTATAAAGGTATACATGTTTGCATGCTTGCACATATATGTATATGTATATACACACACAGTACATGTGTATATATGTATAATTACAGTCTCCAAATTTTCAAGAAGACTAATTGTTCAGGTGAGGTTACCTGCTGCTATCTCAGAAATCCAACTTTATTAAAATCTCCCCAAAAGCAGAAATCAAAAAGTCATTCTACAGACTATTTTGCTATCATATAGAAAGCCTGGCTGATATGAAAGTTATCCTATGAATGCTTTACTGGAATAAGAGAACAATGTCCTCCCTTCCTTTGGTATCTAGAATAATAAATTCCTATGATACACTCCAGGGTGTGAATACCTAACAGCTAATAGTAATTGAATATTTACTGAGGGGTGAAATTTCTTCCCTGTTGATGACTCCCAAAACATTAGAATATCTGACGGCTGTGACAGTGATTCTTAGGGTTCAGAGAGAGAGAAAATCTTACATTAGATTTTATTAATAATGGTGAGCATAATGATGACTATATTAATACTAGAACTAATCAACACACATATAATTAACACTTTCAGTGCTCCCCAGGTACCAGGCACTGTTTTAAGTGTTTTGACATGTTACCTCATTTATGTTTGACATGTTACCTCATTTACTTCATTCACGTCTCTGTGAGGGAGACTCTAATATAATCACCCCAATCGTACAGACGGAGAAAGTGACGCACAGAGAGGTTTAATGACCTGCCCAAAGTCACACAGCAGAGAAAGGCTTTGAACCCAGGCAGCCTGGCTCCAGATCACTGAGCCACGTTGCCTTTGCCAGCACTACCTCATGCCGTGGAGTCCTGGAAGAACAGGAAGGAGAAGAGGCGTCTGCGGGAAGGAGGAGGAGCTCGGGGGACCCCCAGAAGCTCCCCGCCCTGAGCTCGGAGGCCCCAGTGTCTGCATCTCCTTCTCCAGCAGGGGGCGCCCCCGGCCCGCATTTCCCAGGCTCCCCTGACTGCGGCCGCCTCTGCTGCTGAGAACCGATTTCGACCTCTTTTGGAAAAAGCCCCGATCTTAAAACTTCGTCTAGCATTCCTTAAGTATTTATAGCGCACTAATCAAAGGAACGATCCAGAGCATGGAAATAATCCAGGGAATGGGCCGTGGAGTGCCTGCTCCGGGGCGCTGCTGAACAGGGGCCCCATAAATCTGTAAGGCCCCGAGGTCTTGGCAGCTCTGCCCATTCCAGACAGACCACAAGGACTCCGAGGCAGGAACTTCTCGTCCCACACTCGGAAAGCATGCTGTCCACGCTGGGCCAGCTCACAGCGAGCCCACAGGCACCCGTCCCCACGCCTGGCCTGAAAGTGTAGGGGCCTGCGCTGGGCTCACCGCCTTGTGCCCTGGAACAGGTGCTGAGATGATCTCCCTGTAGTGACCTTGGTCACATCCTTTGCAGGAAATTAGCTACCAGGAGGAGCCCCTGAAAGCCGAACTTTCACTTGCACCAGAGGCAGAGATGCCAGGAAACTAGGTTTGGTAGAACTTTTAGAGTCTACTAAATCTCCCAAATGGTGGGAGGAAGAGAACAGCTCCGGGAGGGAGGGCTTGCCACTTCCTCCCAGGTGCACCCCTCACCCTTTTTCTAAGGCCAGCACAAGGATCTCCTTATAATGGGGCCTCTCTGACTCTGCGCAGGAACAACATTGATTGCCTGGGAGTGCAGAAGTTTCTCCAACATCTAATACATCCCCCAGCTCTTTGAGCAGCCCTGGGAGACTTCAGGGCATCCTCATCCGTCCCTCTGCCGTGATCTGAATGTTTGTGTGCCCTCAAAGGTCACATTTTGAAATCCTAGCCCTCCCCCCTCCCACTCCATGGTGGGGGGCCTTTAGGAAGGGTTGATATCACGAAGGTTGAGGTCTCCTGAGGTATTCGTGCCCTTGTAAGAGACCCTCAAGAGAGAGCTTTAGCCCTTTCTGCCAGGTGAAGACACACAGGCACCGATCTGGACTTGGACTTCCAGCCTCCAGAACTAGGAGAAATAAATTTCTGTTGTTTACAAAATACTCAGTTTATGGGTATGTCATCATAGCGGACAGAAGGAATGAAGGCATCCCTTTTCTGCATCTATTTGGCCGTAAGAAATCTGATTCAAAATTAAATGAGAGAGACCAAAGAGAAACAGCCTCTGCCAGCCCCCAGGGAGGGGCTGTAGAAGGTGTCCCAGCTTCAGACTGTAGTGCTGCCTCAGAGGGGCTGAGCAGGCCTGGACAGGTGATTGCCTTCTCTGTACTGTGCTTCTCTCACCTCACAAGGTTGATGCCTGTAGCCTTGAGCTACACTGCAGGCCAGTAACCTGGCCGGGATCTAATAGTCTCACAACTGTCAGCTTTATTGGTGCCCTGGCAGTTTTTTCTGCTCTGGGGGACACTGGCATACTTCTCATCTTGCCCAGAACATGACACTCCTTTGGCCTACCACTCCGAATATAAACTCTCTCCTTCAAGATGCCATGTGTGAGTTTTCACTCCTGGACCCAGGTTCCTGCGTGTTTGTCCTCAGGACTAACAGGCTCAGAGTTGAGGTCGGTTGAAGTTCACAGGCCTCCATTCTGACTTTTACTGCTTACTGATTTGCAGCACTTATCAGCCAAAGTGCTTGTCCTTCTGGCCTTCAGGGCCAAGGCCAAGGTGGCAGGCACAACAATGCCGCCCTTCTTCAGTGGCCTTATTACCTTCCGGGAGCAGGCGGGGTATGGCAAGAAGTTCTGGGTGGCAGGAGCTCCAGGGTGTGGTGAGAACAACTCAGGGTGTGGCTGCCAGGACAAGCCTTGGAGAAAGCAGTTAAGAAACAAGCCACAGGCCTGGTGCCCTAGGTCTGAATGCTGGGGCCCTGGTGGCTCCTGCTGTGTTACAGAGTAGCTGTGGAGACTCAAGCTCTGTGCCCCTCACTTTCACCACCTGTTAAACACCACAGCAGCAGCAACAATAACAGCAGCACACTCTTACTGGGTACTTACAACCCACAAGTGTCACTTTCTCACGCTCCCTTAACTGCCAAGACCAGGGGCTTTTTGTGCGCTCTGGTCCCCACTCTCACTAGCTTTGTGACCTTGGGGACATCCCTTGGGCCCTCTATTCCTCAACTACATCTTAAGAAGTGGGGCAGTTAGGGGTACCTTCCTTGTTTGGGTTGTATGAGGATTAAATGAGGAAGTTCTAGAATAATTGCTGGCCCAAGGTAATGTTAAGTGTGAGCAATTGCTGATATTTCAATACAGCAGTGACATACGCCGCAATCCTCTCGTTACAATCCAGTGACATAGGTCCTCTGCAGGGGAGAGGCTTAGGATACACTGAAGGAAGCAGGGAAGGGCAGGATTTGATCCCAGGATTATCTGTAGTTTTTGTTTGTTTGTTTGTTTTTAAAAGATAGGGTCTTGTTTTGTTGCCTAGAATGGAGTGCAGTGGTGTGACCATAACTCATTGTAAACCTTGAAGTCCTGGCCTCAAGCGATCCTCCCACCTCAGCATTGAGATTACGGGCCTGAGCCATGTGCCAGGCCTTTGGACTTCGTATCTCTTTTCGTCTTAACTGAAAATGATTACTCCATTTTGCTTAAACATTCCCACATCTAGATGGATGTTTCAAGTGGACTGTTCAATAAAATGAAACAAATAAATGAACCAGAGAGTCACTTACCAGTTATCAGTTCACCTTTGAAAGATTGGAAAGATTTGATAAAGGTTTGAGGAAAGGAAAGACCCCTACAGTGTCTGTACCCCTCGGGGTACCTACCTCCTCTAAGCAGTGGGATTTGGAAAATTGCTTCCAGACTTCAGAAGAGAGGTCAGGAAAATGTCACTCACTGAGAAACTAGGAGGAAGTAGCTAAGGAGTTGGGCTGTTTGTAGGTGAAACCCACTCCCAAGATGTGCTGTACACTGACTCACAATACCAAAATCAAATGCATGCATTTGTGAAACAGGTATTTGCAGTGTACCCTACAGGCACTGTGTTAGCTGGAGCTTTTCAGAAGAACAGATCCACGAGACTAAGGTGTAAACTCAACAGCACACAACATAACAGCAGGGAGAGGCACGGCCACATGGAGTCACTTGCACCCAGAGCAAGTGACCAGGGAAATTAAACCACTACAGAGGTAGCTCCTCTGGGGCATGCAGATCCCCTAGTGCTGTGGGTCCTAGGGACAGGACTAGCTGGAGGGGACATGAACCTTGAGTACATTATTTATGCTCCCAAGGCCTCATATGTTGGAGGTCTTGGAGAGGGGACAGTAGGTCAGTTTGTAGGTGCGTTGTGAGGTTGAAATGGGCCATCAGACAGAAGGGTTTAGAACAGCCCTGGACACACAAGAAGCCTCTATGGGTTCTGAAGTGGTAAGTTTGCCCCTGTTTCTCTGAGCGGATTGGAAACAGGACCCTCCTGGGACTGGATAGAACCTGGGTGAGCTTCAGGCTCCATCCCCCTGCCTGGGCTCTCTGCTGCCCACTCACTTCTATGGTCATGTCGAGCAACCCTCACGTACTCTTGAGACACATACACAGATTTCCCTGAACCTGACAGCCTCAGGGTGCTCAGAAAAAAATCACAGTCCCTACTAGGAACATCAAAGGACAAAGGCAAAAGAGCTCGAGTCAGGGTCACATCCAAAAACAGATTGTCCAGGAGCACACGGCAGCAAACCCAGGGCCGGAACTCAGGATTCCTGACTTCAGTCTTGGGCCTTTTAATATTTGAAAAGGAAAAGAAAAGACTTCAACTGTTCAGGAATAAAGTTCTGAGGACATTGAGCCACATGTAGACACTTTGAAAGTACCTGGAAGCTGAGGACTTCACTAAGCACCAGGTCATTTTTTTTCCTCCCCTCTGTCTTCACTCATGGGTATGGGCTCCTTCCGGAGGGTGGGGGTCCAGGGCCTGGAGGCCTGGCAATGGGAGTGAAGGTGGACTGGGCTACCTTTAGAATCTTGAGGTAGGTGTTTGAGAGCAGGTAGACTTGAACCTGCAGGGCTTTGGAGAAACTGAGCTGGGTTGAGTGAAACAGAAACTGGGTACCTGAGAGGCCCTCAGAACAGGAGTGCTTAGACATTTTCTGTTAGAGCTGCTGGACCTCCCGTGGTTAGGGAGAAAAGAGCTTAAAGCCTCGGTGTGCTGGCTTGGGTGTGGCCAAGTTTGAAGGTTGAAGATAAGGCTCCCTGCCCTACCCTCTTCCAAGCCCTAGAGGTATTAGAGCAAGGCCCAGAGGATACAGTTCTCTCAGAAAGGAGCTTGGGTTTGACCCTATAGACAAAGTCTTAAGGGAGCAGGACTTCCAGAGAGGAACAGGTGACTCTGGAATCCAGGAAGTCTGAAAGAGCCAGAAAACATTTACTGATCCCATCCCATCCCATCCCATCCCATCCCATCCCATCCCATCCCATCCCATCCCATCCCATCCCATCCCATCCCATCCCATCCCCACAATAAACATTTACTAAGCATCCACTGTACACAGGGCTCTGTGCTGGAAGACAAGAATTCAACAGTGGGCCAGATAGATTTACTTTTCCAGCCTACATGAAGTTTATAGTCTAGATGGAGAGGCAGATAAAAAACAATTAAATTGGCTCGGCACCTGTAGTTTAAGTTGCTAGGGGCCAGCCATATACCCCAGAGCTGACGGGTTCGAATCCAGCCCGGACCTGCCAAACAACAATGACAACTACAACCAAAAAATAGCCGGGCGTTGTGACAGGCACCTATAGTCCCAGCTACTTGGGAGGCTGAAGCAAGAGAATCACTTAAGCCCAAGAGTTAGAGGTTGCTGTTAGCTGTGATGCCACGGCACTATACCCAGGGCAACAGCTTGAGATTCTGTCTCAAACAAACAAACAAACAAAACACAATTAAATTGACATGGAATTGCACATGGCAGGGCGTGCCATAAGACAGTGGGGGACTAAAGGAGAAAGGCTGTTTTAGTTAGGGTCACCCCAGGAAGTGACTTTTCCTCTGTTGCCGGTAGGATGAGGACCCCCACCCACCCAGGAAGGAAGTGGCTGCCCATAGCAACTCACCCCTCTACAGTTTTCCCTTCTCCAGAACTGGCCCCCTGATAATTTTTATTGCTTCACCCAGCCTGCTGGTGCTTTTGAAAGTTGGCTGGTTTTTTTTTTTTTTTTTTTTTTTTTTTTTTTTAACAACTGTATCTAGATTTTCTGGTTTTTCTTGGCAGGGCTCTGGTCTGCTGTAGGCTACTCCATCCTACACAATAGAGGAAGGGTTCTTTTTTCTTTCTGTTTTATGACTACAGTATGTTTATGAAAATGACTTTTAAACAGTAGGAGTATATGGAGTAAAACTGGGAAAATTCTCTTCGCCCCTTTACACCACACTTCCTGCCAGGAGGTGACTGTTGGGGGTGAACCCTCTCACCCTCCTTGGTGATTCTTCCCCGCCTGAAGTTGCAACACCCCTGGCTTCTTGCTTCCTCTTGCTTTCTGAGGTGACTGGGAGAGGAAGGGGGTGGCTTACTCTGGTTGGTGAATTTGGGGAAAATACTGGGCACTGGGCTTGCTCAGGTCAGGAATTCCCTTTTTTCCACCTGGGAGTGAGCTGTCTGCAAGAACTCCATATTCCCTTCTTACTGGACATCCCTAATGTTACCAGTACCTCTACCCGCAATAGGGGAAGGCCCCTACCAGTCCTAAGTTGCCCTGACTGGCTGGGCAGGTACGCCGGCCACATTCTGGGCTTCAATTAGCAGGCTGTCAGGACCATTAGTAGGCATGACCTTCAGCTTGGCCTTTATTGGTTAAAAAGAGAATATTCTGGAACTTTTCTGACTTGACTTTAGAAGGATCAAATTCTCATCCCAAATCTCAGCTGCAAGAAAACCTGGGAAGTGTAATTTCTAAATTGCCAGGCTCTGCAGTACAGGAAGGAAGGGGACAGCAGAATTTGCCACGCCCAGATATGCTACCTTGGCCCCATGTTTGAATGAGATTCATACGTTCATAAACTTCATTATTCTCTTGTTAATCTGGCTTTTGTTACACAGCTCCAGCTGAAAACCTAAAAGGGTAGAAGATAAAAGATTTTTTCCCCCCTATAAATGCATACTGGAAGAGGTAGAATGGAACCCAGGGGGCCAGTTCACCATATCCACCAGTGTGTACGATAAGCTTATCTTTCACTGGCACCCTGGGGGCAGTTAGTCTTTGAAGTGTCCTAATCAGAAACCCACAGTTGAGGTGTGTGGCTCTTGGTTTAAGGTTGTGTCATTCTCCTCTATTCACTGGAGTCAACTGAATTTTACCAGGAGAACCTGAGAGTTGTTGCCCAAATTAGTACAGATTGGTTTGCAACAGGTTCCTACAAATGAGATATCTACATGTTAAATTTTGATAAACACTATCAAATTACTTCCTGAAAGGTCTTTATCAATCTGCCAATTAGCGTTTGAGATGTCTTTTTCTTGCAGCGTCAACAACTCCGGGTCTTCTTTCTTCTTGTCACCAGCTTGTCCTCCTTATTCATTCCGAAAGCACAAATAGTAATAGAGTGAAAATAAGGACCATGCTTGTTGAGTACTATGCTTTGCCAAGCACTTACAAATGCTAATTCACTTGATCTAGCAATCCTGTCAGCTAGTTATAAGCTGCCCCTGTTTTACAGACCAGGCAACTGAAGCTCAGAGAGGTTAAATAGCTCGCCAGAGGCACAGAACGCCGAGAAACAAATAGGAAAGTGAACAGAGGCAGTCTCCTGGGAACCCTGGGCACTCTAGAGCAAAGATGTCAAAAAGAGAAACAGATTATTAAGAGTATGGTTTAGTGGGTATTTGATTATTCAAATGTCTGCAGGGGTCATAGTTCAGGCTATCGAGTCTCATCCTCCAGCAGCGCAGAGATAAAGGCTTAATTTTTAGATGGAAAATCATCCTTGGGATGTAAGGAGCAGCCAGAACTCCAGGTGGATGGCATTGGTTTAATCACTCAGCTGAACCGGCTGTAAGGGAGATGAGTGGGAGTTAATTACTTCCGATCTGGACCACAAGAAGACCACGGGTTCCCAGTTTCCAATCGACCGATTGGATTCCAGTCAGTAGGTTCAGCTCTTGGTTTAAGGTTTGACCTTGAAGTAGCAGAGGAAGTAGCAGAGGTGTGTATGGGTACGCCTGTGCCTGCCTTCAGAATGGGAGTGCAAGGGCAGGGGCAGCGATAGCAGTTTGAAGAAGCTGGCCCTGGCCATCATTTCTTATTTTTACTTACTGATTTATTTATATTTTTTGAGACAGAGTCACGCTCTATTGCCCAGGCTAGAGTGCTGTGGCCTCAGCCTGGCTCACAGCAACTTCAAACTCCTGAGTTCAAGCCATCCTCCTCCCTCAGCCTCCCAAGTAACTGGGACTACAGGTGGCCATCACAACACCTGGATAATTTTTCTATTTTTAGTAGAGATGGGGTCCTGCTTTTACCCAGGCTGGTCTGGAACTTCTGGGCTTAAGCATTTTTCCGGCCTCCGTCTCCCAAAGTGCTAGGATTATAGGCATGAGCCACCATGCATGGCCATCGCCGTCATTTCTTGAAATACTAGGAGACCTTAAAAGATGATGGGCAGTTTGAGGGTTGCCAGGGCCAGCCCTGAATATACTGATTTCAGAGGCCTCGGTGAGTTCTCTCTGACCCACCCCCATGCCCACCTTCCTCACCCTGCTTAGCTCCCCAAAGTACCTCTTCCCTTTCCACTGTTGAAACAGAATCTCCCAAGCTGGGATCTGAGGTCAGCACTTCTCTAAGTGGCTGCAGCTGAGCTTGCTGGTCAGCCAGGTTTGTAGCCCTCTAGGGTCAGAGGTGGATTTAGTGTGCAGCTAATGGTCCCGCAGCTACAAGGCCTTTCCAAGTCCTGGCTCAAAGCCCAGTGTTGCGCTCCCTGGCCATTTGTGACTGAGAGATTTACAGAAGTTCCGTAAGTCCTCACTTAATTGCGTTCATAGGTTCTTGGAAACTGACTTTAAGCAGAATGACCTATAACAGAAACCATTTTTTCTAAAGGCCAGGAAGACCTGGGTGTGTATGTGTATGACCATGCCTGCCTTCAGAATGGGAACATAAGGACAGAGGCAGGATGTGTGTTTGTGGTGCAAAGGAAGCGATAGCAGTTTGAAGAAGCTGGCCCTGGCCATCATTTCTTTTATATATATATATTATTTTTTATTGCAGTTTTTGGCTGGGGCTGGGTTTGAACCCGCCACCTCTGGCATATGGGGCCAGTGCCCTACTCCTTTAAGCCACAGGCGCCACCCTTTATATTTTTTTGAGGCAAATTCTCACTCTATTGTCCAGGCTAGAGGGCAGTGGCCTCTATTTTTTTCTATCACAGCACCCTTGAACCTATAGCTAAATTTCAGAGACATGCTTAAATTACGTTGGTTTAAAAAAAGAGTAAAAAAAAAAGAATATACTTACTGTGCTTTGAATTTCTTTCTTTCTTTTTCTTTTTTCTTTTCTTTTTTTTTTTTTTAGACAGAGTCTTACTTTGTTGCCCCCAATAGAGTGCGTGGTGTCACAGATCACAGCAACCTCAGATTCTTGGGCTCAAGCCATTCTCTTGCCTCAGCCTCCCACGTAGCTGGGATTAGAGGTGCCTACCACAACACCTGGCTATTTTTAGAGATGAGGTCTCGATCTTGCTCAGGCTGGTCTGTAACTCCTGAGTTTAGGCAATCCACCTATCTTGGCCTCCCAGAGTGCTAGGATTATAGGCGTGAGCCACCACACCTGGCCTATGTTTTGAACTTATTTTGAAAATAATTAATGATCTTTAAAACTTTTCGTGGGACACCTAAAATCCTTTTACAGCACACCAGTGTGCCATAGCACACGGATGAAAATCACTGCCATGGGCTAATTGATTAGGCGCCTCTGGCGTATTTCTGGTCACTAAAATATAACCAAACTTCTAAATAAAGACCAAAAGATTTCTGATATTAAACACTGAAACCAATGTGAGCTACACGTACATTCAGGAAAGATTAATAAAAACAAGTAAGATAATTATTTACCTGCTTATTATAGTTTGGGGTCATGGGTGGGCCAGAGCCTGACCCAATAGTTCATGGTGCCAAATGGGAACCAGGCCTGAGTGGACATCCCCTGATATCCCCACACTCACTTGAGGGGGACCATGTGAAAATGCCATCCACCCAACAGGCACAGCTTTGGGATGAGGAAGGAAGCCAGAGTCCCCAGAGAAAACCCACATAGTCACAGGGAGAATGTGCCAGCTCTACACAGACAGCGAGCCCAGTAGGAATCAACTGTTTCTCCTCATCACTCCAATACATCACTTCAATGTGTTGAAATGACATTGAACGAAATGACATTATTGGAGGACCTGCTGTACAATGTTTGCATTTGTTGGGTAAATGCCTGTTGTAGTTGTGTCCTACACCCCCCAGGAGGTGTGCCATATACACCTCCATTGTGCCCATTAGGTAGGAGTTCAACAATCCTCCTCCCTTTGTTCTTCCCCCCTGCTCCCTTCCCCCACCTTGAATTGAACTGAGTTTTTCTCTTATGTGGGCGTGTATCAGATGGTCTACTGGCTTCCTATTAGTATTGAGTGCACTGGATATTTGCTTTTCCATTCTTGTGATACTTTACTAAGAATGTGTTCCAACTCAATCCAGGTAAATACAAAAGATGTAAAGTTGTCACCTTTTTTAAGGCTGAATAGTGTTCCACAGTGTACACATACCACAGTGTGTTAAGCCATTCCTAGGTTGATGGGCACTTCAATTATTTCCACATATTGGTGATTGTAATTGAGCTGAGATGCTGTACAATGTTTCAAGGCTGCTGTCAAGGCTGTTGTCTCTTTCCTTTCTGACTTCTTCATAGATTAACAGGCCTGGAACAGCTACAGGCACTTTGGGGTTCATCTAAAGCACTGGTTCTCAACCTTCCTAATGCCACGACCCTTTAATACAGTTCCTGTGGGTCTCCACCCACAGGCTGAGAACCGCTGATCTAAAGGAATAGTGACTAGGACATTTCATTTTGGGTTCTGTAGATATTCAAGTGTTTCAAGTTACTGTATATACTTGAGTATAAGCTGAGTTTTTTTGGCACAAAATTTGTGCTGAGTTCGGGTTTTTCGGCACAAATTTTGTGCTGAAAAAACTCGGCTTATACTTGAGTATATACGGTACTTCCAGGCTGAGTAATTGTTAGTTCCTCCCAGTGTGGGAATAACTTCCAGGAAGGAATCCTGTCACCCTACTGTGTTGACTGGACCTGATCGGGGATGTGAAGCTGCAGGGCCAGAGGTTGTATTCATCCTGTGATATCTGGCCCAGATGTGTCACAGAAAGAGAAGCAAGGTCTGAACATGCAGGATGAGAGGCTGACCCAGTGGGTTCAGTCACCAGACAAACATAATCACAAGCAGGGAACTCAGTTCTCATCAACATATGTTTGAAACAGAAGTTCTTTCTTGAGGCGGTGCTTATAGCTCAAGGAATAGGGCTCTGGCCCCATATACGGGAGGTGGTGGGTTCTAAACCCAGCCCTGGCCAAAAACTGTAAAAAAAAAAAAAAAAAAGGAAGAAGTTCTTTCTTGTTAAAAACGTACTTAATGCAACCATATACTTACAGATGAATCATCTGAGTTTTTCCTTTTTTGATGTAACCATGCGAAATAGATTTTATTAGAACCTCTGTATTTATAAGGCAAAACCTGTAGCAGTCTACAAAAGCAAGTACCTTTTTGTGTGAAGTCACATGTTTTATGCATATAATTATTAATAATAAAAAAGAAATTGCGATCACCCATGCTAAGGAAAGATTGACTTGTCTTTATATTTTTCTCTCTATGAAAAATATTCCAAGGCCGGGCACGGTGGCTCATACCTGTAATCCCAGCACTTAGGAGGCTGAGGCAAGTAGATTGCCTGAGCTCAGGAGTTCAAGACCACCCCGAGCCGGAGCGAGACCCTGTTTCTAAAAAACAGCAGGGCACTGTGGTGGGCGCCTGTAGTCCCAGCTACTCAGGAGGCTGAGGCAAGAGAATCACTTAAGCCGGAGAGTTTGAGGTTGCTGTGAGCTGTGACAGCACGGAACTCTACCGAGGGCGATAAAAGTGAGACTTTATCTCTAAAAATAAATAACTAAATAACTAAATAAATAAAGGCTATAAAGACTTTACAGCCCCCAAAATGTAGACAAGAAGTATTACAGAAATGGTTAGGCAGGCATTTAAGAGATACTGTAATTTTTTTTTTTTTTTTTTTTTTTAGATTTCATAATGTTTAACGTATCTATTAGCTTTTAAAATTTGTAGTTTATTGGCACTTCTTTTCTCATTTGAAATAAAAAGTCATAATTATAGTGGATTTTGTATTTATATTTCTATATTCTTAAATCTTTAGTGCCCCCACGTCCCCGCACCAAATGGATAGGTGTCAAGCTCCACAAAGGCAGCCCTGGCCCTGACTAAAGGAGGTTGCTTTATTGAGACTCATTTCCAGCGTGGCTGCCTGCCCACCCTACCTGCCCTCCCTCCCCTTCCCACCTGAGTTAGTCGTGTTTCTCCTCGATTTGTATTTATTTATTTATTTTTTGCCATTCTCACTTAGCAAGATACTCTCCTATTTAATCCTAGCCAACTGGTCTTCCTATGTATAAAATTCTTGTAAAAATCAGCAGAACAATTTTTTGTCTTTTGCGATGCCTGGTGGGCAAAGTACTTGTAAGCATATTAAATTTGGTCTAATTAAAAACTCAAATGCAAGGCTATGTTCATTCCACTCTTTATTAGGGAAGAGAGGTCTTTTAAAAGAGACCTCCTTCTTCATTTCAAATATTCAGTCCAGCCTTTTGCTCAACCGTTTTCTTTTTAATAAAAAGGAAGCTCTGATTGGTAAGGTTGAAAGCTTTTGGTTATTGAAAAAAAAAAAAAAAAAAATTACAGCAAACCCAGACTGGGTTGCACAATTGTACAGGGGTTTTTAAGGTGGTGGTGCCGGTAAGCAGCTAACATAGGTATACGGTTAGGGGTGGGAATACTAACTAGACATTTCACAAATGTTTTCTGGCCTGATTTTTTTTTTTTTTCTCTGCAGAGAGCTGAGTTACTGGTGGATAGACTGAGGATGACGCTACCCGCTGAGCTGAGCTGTAAGTTTCTCTTATTTTCTTTTTTCCCTTCTTTCAAAGTCCTACTCTCTTTCCTCTGCCCCTATGATCACTCATTTTAATGTGTTTAAGTTGTGACTTTCCGTGTGTAGATGTTCTTGTACGACGTATGGTTTTGATTTGCATTTATACGTGTATCTAATTTATATGAATGGACTGTGACATTGATACAGTGGTCCCTCCCTTATCTGCAGGGGACACATTTCAAGACCCCCAATGGATGCCTGACATGTTAGATAATATGGAACCCTATATCTACTATGGTTTTTGGGTTTTTTGGTCACATGCTTTTCATCTGACAATCAAGATGCCTTTTAAGTGACAAATGACAGGTAGCATTGGATGTGCTGGATGGGGGATGGTTCGTGTCCTGGGTGGGACAAAGCGGGGTGATGCGAGATTTCATCACGCTACTCAGAATGGCATGCAATTTAAAACTTATTAATTGCCTTTTTCTGGAATTTTTCATTGCATATATTTGGTAACTGAAACCATGGACAGTGAAACTATGGGGTGGGGGCTGCTATTGTGTTGTTTACTGTTTTTCTCATTCAACCTTGTTTTTGAGATGTTGACTCACATGTGTTCTTTGTACAGTCCTTGTATTGATATTAGAAATACTTTCTGTTAGCTATTGCTAAGTTTTCTGAAAGAAATTAGTTTTGATATGTTCAAATCCATCAACCATTTTGCTATATGGTTTATCCATACACATTCAGCCTTGCAGAAGAAATCTCTCCTCACCCAGAACTCACAATGATGGACTCCCACATTTTCTTCAATTAGGTTTCATTTTTTTTTCTTTTACATTAGACATCCATCTTTGTATATAGGAAAGGGAGCAGATCCAACTTTCTTTTTCCTTAAGTAGTGATCCAGTTCTTCTCACGTCATTTTCTAGAGAGTTTGAATTTTTCTCCGTTCTTTGGCACTACCTGTCTTGTGTAGCAGAAGCTGGTATGTGGAAGGGCACACAGTATTTCTAACTTGTCCACTCAGTTCCTTTGGTGCAACCTTGTTGAGGCAATAGCTCATTTCACTTATTTTCGTAAGTACAAAATCCTTGGCTGGGTGTGCTGGCTCACGCCTGTAATCCTAGCACTCTGGTGGGCTGAGGCAGGTGGATTGCTTGAGCTCAGGTGTTGGAGACCAGCCTGAGCAATAGTGAGACCCTGTCTCTATTAAAAATAGAGAAACTAGCTGGGTGTTGTGGTGGGAACTTGTAGTCCAGCTTCTCAGGAGGCTGAGGCAAAAGGATCGCTTGAAGCCAACAGTTTGAGTTGGCTGTGAACTATGACCCCATGGCACTGTACCCAGTGTGACAGAGTAAAACTCTGTCTCAAAAAAAAAAAAAAAAAGAAAGAAGAAAGAAAAGAAAAGAAAGAAAACCTAGGTAAAGCATCAGCTAACCAAATTTTACACTTTATTAAAACATACATATTTATATATCCTGTGCACAAGTAGGCTTTATATAAGAAATGCAAGCCAAGTGTGGTGGCTCACGCCTGTAATCCTAGCACTCTGGGAGGCCGAGGTGGGTAGATTGCCTGAGGTCATGAGTTCAAGACCAGCCTGAGCTAGAACAAGACCCTTTCTCTAAAAAGAAAAATAGCCGTGTGTTGTGGTGGGCGCCTGTAGTCCCAGCTTCTGGAGAGGCTAAGGCAAGAGGATCACTTGAGTCCAAAAGTTTGAGGTTGCTGTGAGCTATAATATCACAGCACTCTACTGAGGGTGAAAAAGTGAGACTCTGTCTCAAAAAAAAAAAAAAAAGAAAGAAAGAAATGCAAATATGAGTCCACATTGAAAACATCTATCACCATATTAATGGTTTAAAGGAGAACAATCACCAGTGTCTAATGAAGAGCAAGTTAAATATTTATTCTCATTAAAAACATTCAGAAAGCTAGAAAAAGAAAGGGACTTCTTTTACCCAGATAAAGGCTATATACTAAAAATCCTAGAACAGAAAGCACGCTTATTAGAGAAATGTTAGATGCACTTCCCTGAGGATCATGATATGATAGGGATGTCACTAACACTTCATGTGGGGTTGCATAATTTAGCCATAGAAAAGAGAAAAGGATACGAAATAAGAGGATTGAGGGGGGAAATGAAAGTTAATATTGTAGCTATCTCAATAACAATAACAAAAAACAACCAATAGCATCAACTGAAATAATAGAACTAATTAGATAGCGCAGCTGGTTTGCCAGATACAAGATGATATTGTAAAATGCAAATATAGGGTGTCTTCAAAGTCACCATTTTATGAAATATTTACAAAATATTCTCTACCTATTGACCGTCTCTTTGTAAAATTTTGTAATAAACATTTTTATAAATAAAGGTACATTTAGCTACAATTTCCCATTTTCCTTATGCATGGCAATTGACTTTTGGGATATCCTGTATAATTGAAATAAAGAGGGAAGAGTATTTGTGAGACCTGGGGCCAGAATGAAAATGAAGATCAAATTGTATATGTAAATATCTAAAATTTAAAATCGAAGCTATTTAAAATAAGCTATAAAATGAGAATTCATTTAGTAATAATATCTACCAGCAACAAGCTTACCACTTGTTTGTCTCACCAGACCACTCCCTGAAAGAGGGAGACAGGGGTTGTTTCTTTCTGCCTCTGTGCCAGCTGGTGTACATCTAGGTCAGGTTCTGCAGAAATGCACTCTGAGACAGAGATTTCTATTCAGGTTGTTTATTTTATTTATTTATTTATTTGAGACAGAGCCTTTCTTACTTTGGTAGAGTGCCGTGGCGTCATAACTCACAGCAACCTTGAACTCTTGGGCTCAAGCGATTCTGCCAAGTAGCTGGGACTACAGGTGCCTGCCACAATGCCTGGCTATTTTTAAGGGTCTCGCTCTGACTCAGGGTGGTCTCCAACTCCTGAGCTCAAGCAATCCGCCTGCCTTGGCCTCCCAGAGTGGTAGGATTACAGGCGTGAACCACCGTGCCTGGCCACCATTCAGGTTGTTTAATGGGAAAAAGCCATTTGTCATAAAGAAATCTTCGTCTGGCACGGTGGTTTACATCAATAATCCCAGCACTTTGGGAGGCTGCGGCAGGAGGATCGCTTAAGGACAGAAGTTTGAGGCCAGTCTGTAGACCTCTCTCTATAAAGAATAAAAATATTATCTGGGGGTGGTGGCTCATGCCTGTAGTCCAACTTATTGGGAGTCTGAGGCTCTTGCCTCAGGACCACATAAGCCCAGGAAGAAGTTCAAGTCTGCAGTGAGCTCTGATTTGCATCACTGAACTGCAGCTTGGGTGACAGTTAGACCCTATCAAAAAAAAAAAAAGGAAATAATCCAATACAAAATGGGCACACAATTTAAAAAGGCATTTTCACTATTCCAGTGAAGAAGATACAGGGATGGCGAATAAGCATATGAAAAGATGTTCACCATAAGTAATGAGGGGAAATGCAAATTAAAAGCACGGTGAGATACCATTCCCCCTATCAGGCTGAAGAAAAGGCAACACTTGATAACCCTAAGGGGAGGTCTGTAAGCACTTGGAACTCTCCACTTGGTGGTGGACATGCAGAAGGGTAGAGCTACTCTGGAAGAAGCCTTTGGCAATTTGCTAACAAGCTAATCTTTTACTTACCACGAAATCTAGCAATCCAGCAATCCCACTCGTAAGCACTTACCCAAGAGTAATGAACACAAAAACAAATGAACCAAAAATGTTAATACCTGTAAACAAATGTTTACATGTCAGTGCAAAGCTTCCCCAGAGGAGCACCCGGAAAGGGACTAGTGATATTCAGCAATGTGTATGAGCACTTTTATTAGGATAAGTTTGTGAACTTAATTGTCAGTATCCTTCAACTGGTGAAAGGATAATCATTTTGTGGTATATCCATATTTAATAATTAAAAGGAACAAGCTAGTAGATGTGTGATCATGTGGTTCAATCTCAAATACCAAATGCTGAGCAATAGAAGCCAGACTCCAAAAGGGGCGTATATGGCTTGGCGCCCGTAGCTCAGTGAGTACAGCGCTGGCCACATACACTGAGGCTAGCGGGTTTGAGCCCAGCCCAGGCCTGCTAAACAGCAATGACAGCTGCAACAACAAAAAAAAAAACAGCTGGGCGTTGTGGTGGGCACCTGTAGTCCCAGCTACTTGGGAGGCTGAGGCAAGAGAATCGCTTAAGCTGTGACGCCATGGCACTCTACTGAGGGCAACATAGTGAGACTGTCTCAAACAAACAAACAAAAAAAGGTGTATATATACAGATGCATAAAAGAAACTATTTTATTTTAAATTGCGCACAAACTTTATGCCTACTCTGTATATATGAGCTTCATATATATAGTGGGTAGGAAATGGGCCACATACACCAAGGTTGAGGTTGCTGTTCTATGTCTTGATCGTGATTATCTCATGATGTTTAGCTATAATTTCCCATTTTCCCTCTGTGTAATGACTTTATTGGCAACTTTTGGGGCACCTTGTATTATCTACCGAGGCCTTCTATGTGTGTGTGTGCTGAGGGCACATAAGGAAGTCTCAGCCCAGATGCGGGAATCTTATTCTGGCGAGAAAGAGAATTTTGAACAAATAGTGTATGATGAGCACTGCCAGGGAGGGCAGGGTCAAGTGTGTTGAGCAAGAAGTAGGCACTGAGGATGTCATTGGAAAAGCTGGTTTGAAGGTGTGGGTGGGATTTTAGTTTAGTTGAGGGATCACATAGCCATGGCGGTGTGTAACTGCCAGACAAGCTGTTGGACTTTATGGCAGATGACATCTGTTTTGGAGCAGATCAGCAGGGGCTTGAAAGTTCCCAAGAGCCTCTTGTCCCCGAGTACGTTAGATGCCAAGTCCTTGGATTGAGAAAGGAGGAAACATGCCATGCTGTGAATGTGTACAGTATGGATGGGACAGGATCTCAGAAGCCTGAAGATTCAGTTTCTGTCTTCTATTCTTAACCTGGATCACTCAGGGTGCCTGCAGGGAATGCAAAACAGAAACCTTCAAAGCAGTAAACATGTCTAGACTTGGTGAGAACTGCCCCCTCCCTTAAAAATAATTCTAATTTATAGCATGTGTCATTCTAGTTTGAGTATCCACATACATGTATCCACATACATCATTATTAACCACTGGACTATGATCTGCTTAGAAAATTGGAAATGGTAACAGGTTCGGTTTACACATCTTAAAGTGAATGTTCCCTGAAGAGCAATTCATTGTTGAGTTTTGTGCATATGCACTGGTCACGCTGGTCTCTAACGGTTTAACTTATACATCTATATGTATTTACTACCATCTCAACCCATTGTTCAAATTAATTGGGAGGGCATTAAGCTGAGATAGCAAACTGAAGCCCCAGAGTGAATGATCATAGCCCAGGAAAATAAAACTAAGGCTTAACCAATTAGAAATTGCCAACTAACCTAGAGCTTTTGCCAAGGGGAAACTGCCATTAGTCTTTAACTCTGGACTGTTAACTTCAATCAAATAATTTGTTTTGCTTTTGGGAACAGCTTATAAGCATTCCCCCTCAGCAGCCTTGGTGGAGCCCAACCACTTGTGGTCTGTTGCTGCCTGATACATGAATTGCGTCTGCTCAAATAAACTCTTTAAAATTTTAATGTGCCTAAGTTTATCTTTTAACACCATCCTTCTCTGAATAGAGCCACTTCTTTATTTAATTCATACTACAATTCATAACTTACTCCACAGCAAGACTCTGAATCCCACTTCCTTCCACCTGACAGCACTTATAGTTGTCCTTCAGTACCCAGGGGGGAAGGGTATGTTGCTTCCAGTACCCCCAGAGATACCAAAATCTTTCTATGTTCAAGGCCCTTATATAAAATGGTATAGTATTTCTACATAATCTTCTATATACTTTAAATTCTCTCTGATTATGAAACCTAAATGCCTAATACAATATAAATGATATGTAGATAGTTGCACTGTTTCCATTTGTATTTATTATTATATCATTGCTTTATTTGTTTTCCCCCCTGAATATTTTCAATCCACTGAAGGTTGAATCCATGGAACCTCCAGACACAGAGGGATGAATGCAACAGGCAATATTATCTTTACTTGTGTCAAATATCCTTGCTTTGTTTAACCATTCCTCGAAGAGTTTGGTTTCTCATAGAGTCTACGTTTGTCATACCTTGTTTATTTACCTGGGCAGAATCCAGCTTGTAACAATTCCTCCTAGAAGAACAGGTCTTAATTTGAACTCACCAAGTGTCACGCCAACCATAAGAAATAGAGTGGGAGGATTATAGCTAGTCAGCTGGACTAATTGAAGCTGATGTTCCTTTAATAGTCACACACAATTGCTTTTGAGCTTGCAGTCCACTACAACTCAGTATAAAAGCAGTGAAGTTCCCTGGAGAAGGCTGGTGGAGTGCTCCAAAGGCTGAATTTAACCTAGCCTTCTCTTGACCTCCTTCCCCTCTCCAACTTGCAAAGGTAAGTCAGGGTGAACTGCTGGCCAGACATTATTTTGAGTTTCCACTAAAATGAAGTCCAGGCTGGGGGAAGCTGCTGGGATCTAACAAGTCAGTATCTTGGTTTCAATGTTAGCAGGGAGAAGAGAAGAGAGGTTATTACATTTTGACTTAAACAAAAGAACTCAATGTCTCCATTCCCATGATGCTGAAGAGCTTGCTATGTCCTGGGACATGTCTACTGGAGGCTTAACAAATGTTTCCCCTGAACTATTTACTTAAATGCAGTTATGGTCCTGTTCCTAATTCCCTACTTTTCAGTCTACGAATCCTGATGTTATCCTAGTTAAAAATTTAAAGTATTATACATGTGTCTTTTAATACAAGGCACTGCAAATTCTTCATGGAAGCAGGCAGTGGTAATAAACAACAAATAAGAACGCAGTAGGTATTACAGTCTGCAGTTTCATGGTTTGAGCTTAGAAGACTCCCTGTTGGCTGTTTCCAGAAAACACAGGGACATTGCTTTAGGGCTGAGTTAATTACATTAGTGCCTCTTCCAGCTGGATCTATATTTTTTTTTTTTTTTTTTTTTTAAGAGACAGAGTCTCACTTTATCACCCTTGGTGGAGTGCTATGACATCACAGCTCACAGCAACCTCCAACTCCTGGGTTTAGGCGATTCTCTTGCCTCAGCCTCCCCAGTAGCTGGGACTACTAGGCGCCTGCCACAACGTCCGGCTATTTTTTTGTTGCAGTTTGGCCGGGGCTGGGTTTGAACCCACCACCATTGTTATATGGGGCCAGTGCCCTGCTCCCTGAGCCACAGGTGCCGCCCCCAGCTGGTCTTTTTTTCACCTGTTAATAATGATTACCCATCAAAGAGTGATTTACTTGGAAATTTCAAAGCAGGAGCTCTTACATTGCTCATTTCTGTTCCTAGTGATCACTGCATACATAGTAATCACATGATCACACTTAATATTCTGATGGTTTTATTAACAAGTATATAATACATATATTGCATACTGTATATAGTATATGAGGACTGTACAGTACAAATTTATGTTCACAGTTTGACATGACAAAATGTCATTACTGAATTCCCATTGGACTACAGAGTAGAAACAGAAGGTACATTAAACATTCACATCTTTAGTAAGAAAGATTACCAAAATGTCTCAGTATTTGCAAGTATACTAATGCATGCTAAAAACCTTTACCCATTCAGTCTTATTAGCTTATAAAATATATTACACTTTATTAAAAATTTCTGCATAGTTTATACAAGTATTAAAGTACTGTAAATGTAATAGTCCTGCTATACTTGCAGGTACGGTTTAAGAGATGCTAAGCCAAAAGATTATTTTGACCCTCTAACACTAAGTACATAACAGGAAAAAAAAGTGCTAGTATTTGTAAAACAATATTGTTGTAGCCCTCGTTTAATGCATGTAAATGGCTTTGTAAATGTATTATTTAGATGAATTTTCAATCAACTTAGAAATTAACCTTGACCAAGAGAATAAAGACAACTCTGAGCAACTTCATGTACGACAGCAATTCCTTCAAGACAACTATGTATTTTCAAATCATTTTCAAATTTTAGATCTTTAAGATTGTCTTCAAAACAATCTAATCAGGAATGATGTGCAGATACATGTAGTATAGTATCAGCAATATAGTCTTTCAAATTCCACATTAGTGCAATACTGATAGTGCAGATGGGTGTTTAATAAAATATACATCCCCTGTAATTCTGTTCCAAGGCTCTTGAAACTTCTGTGGATTTAGCATCTCCTTAGCTGAACATAGCTATGCTGCTAACACATTCTCCAAACAAAGCGATTTAGAATGTTAATGCCCATATATCATGTAGATTCACATTTTAAAGTAATAAAATATGATAGATTCTGATTTAATTCTCACTTCTCCAAGATGACACGTGGGTAATAACTGAAGAAACTTTATAATGAACAAAATTTACATGACACCAACTTCATGTTTACTTATTTTCATCAATGTAAAACATTGTAATGAAAATCACCATTGATAGTAACATGGCACATCATTAAAACCACATGTTCAAGGGCATCTTGTATTTGAGGTCTTCCACAATAACAGCTAAAAGTGACTAACAGACTAAATTTCTCAACTATTGTAGTAAAATACAAATATATATATAAGAAAACTTGGTAATAGCCGATTGGTAACAAAAGTATTATAGACCAGCATAGGAATACAGAATGGCTTCTCGGGGCTTTTTTTTCCAAAATTGAAACGGATCTTTGCCTCTGACCTGTTACCATAACCTTAGCAAGCTAAACAAGGTTAAGAGTCTTTGCGGGGTGTTGCCCATCTTTTGAGCATTTAAATATGCCATAGCAAATGCATCACGTTTCATGAGAACTCTTAAAGCTGTTAACTAAACTTGGACTCAAAGTTGATTCAAAGATCAATTCTGTCCTCTCTCATCCCTTTCCTCCCTTCAGTGTTGGTTGGAACACACCTAAACAACTTATCTCCATCATAACAGAAAAGTTCCTTGCCTTCCATCTTGATTCTGTGTGCTGTGGAAGAACCATTTTCAGAAACGAACACTTTGGGATGAATGCGACTAAGCATTTATAATACAGACAATATCTATTTTTCAAAGAGCCATTTTTATCCCAGTTCATATCTTAGTTACAAAAACGAAGAAAAAATAGCCCAATCAGGATGTCTGAACGTTCTAAACAAACTCTGCAGTGCTTAAAAACAAAAAAATCAAAACCAAGTGCCAAGATAATAAATTTCTCAACTCCATCTCCTTTCAGTTGGTTTACAGGGCTGACGCACCGGACCCTTCTGGTACACAGTCCCTACAATTTTTATTAACATAGCATCATCCAAGCAAGCTCCCCACACAATTCCCAGGCCTCTAGAGTCATAATTCACTGGTGTTTTAAAAATGCTTAAACGATGTATTCCTCCCAGTTAAGGGTGCATTGGATCCTGAGTCGTGGCTGGGGTGAAAGTCCAAGATTCCATTCTTCTCTCTTCATTCTTTCAGGAGGGATGAAAGGGCATTTGTTTATATGCACCTATATTTAACCACTGTTGCCCATTTTCTTCAAATTCAAGACCAACGGCATTTCTATGCATAAATCAATTTTTATTAACATTGACTATGGTGCTCAAAAGCCTGCTTTTGAAAATCTTGCCCCAATAATGGTGGTACTTTCAACACAAACACAAGTCATTATTTTCAGTTTGTCCTGATACTTGACAGTGGTAGTAAATTGCCAGCCCTACCAGTAAACTTTTGGGAATTTTTGAGATATATATATATATAAAATGAATCCCTGATCTCTGGTTTCCTGTTTTTCAGAAATTCCCAAAATAAAGGTATGTGTGCTTCACAACTAATCATATTTACAAATAGTGTCACTCAGGGCTTCAATTCAATGAATCTACTACAGCATTAGCAGATGCTTCTTTATGATATGTGTCATGAACACAAATGACAGCCAGTTTGGCACCTTACAGCTCACACAGAAGAACTTTTGTATAAAAGCTATGTGATGAATTTGATATGGGAATACAAGTACCACTCAACATTTCCCTGTTTACAAAACAGAGCTGTTATGCAGGTTGGGTAAAAGAAAGACCATCCATACTCTTACCCAGAAGATTTTGTACTGTAACTAAGCAAATATTTTTGTGGAGTCCCTACTATCAATGCCTGCTCCTCTCCTATTAAGGACATCGTAGGAATGGAGATAGCTGTGTGGATGACCCCATTGGTATTTGGCTTTGCAGCACGGTTCTGCACGGCTGAACATGCACAAGAGACCAATGCTCTGGAAATGCACTGCACAGCTACCCAAATGTTGAAATCTCACCAACAACCCCTAGCCCAGGAGGAATGGTCGGCTTCCTCCTTTGCCTCTCCGGCTCCCCCCCACCTCAACAGCCTCCTGCTCCTTTCCAGGCTAGGAAAGCACAGCATCCATCCCTTGAAATAGGAGACACGTCACCGACTTAAACCAAATGCTCTGGCTCATCTCCCAGTGGTGGCAAAGACCTCCACGTCAGCTGCAGGCACAGAGGAGGGCAAAGAACTTGTTTCAGATGAAGTGATAAATCCAGGCTGACAAGATTTGTGAGAACGATGAAAGACTCGGCTAGCTTGAAATCTCGCTACACTTCTAGCTAACCGGTGAAAGACACCACCCTTCTTTCCGCTGTCAAGAATAAAATGTGATCACAGGGCACAGAGGTATGAATGTCTCTGGCAAGGACTAGCAGGCTGGATGCTGTATTTCTAATACATTTACTTTGACATTCTTTTGAGGAATACATGGAGAAACCGGTCACTGGTTACGTTAGTTTACATGTTCCCTTGTTCTCATTACATTAAACGTATCTACAAGAAGGGTTTGCTTAGCATCCCCGGAAAAAAAAAAAGTGTTCACATTCTTTAGGTCTGACCCGTGGTAAGGAAAGGGAGGATTAGAGAACAGCTACTACTGACCATATGGAAGTTTTGAATGATATAAATTCCGAGATTCAGACCAGCTGAATCCAAATTAAAATGTACACGTAAAAAATGTGTTAGGCCTTGGGAGGGAGGACAGAGAGAGCCAGGTGAGTGGGGGGTCGTGTGGAGGCAGGAGACGGAGGCATTCAGACTAGCATGTGGCGTTTCCTATGCAGGGCAAGATGGTCAGAACGGGAGAAGCTGCGGTCACAGTCTGGACACTGGAAAGGTTTGATTCCAGTGTGTTTTCGGAAATGTCTTGTGAGTTCATCAGACCGCGCAAACTTCCATGTGCAGCCTTCCCAGGTACATTTGTAGGGTTTTTCTCCTGCAAAAAGGAAAAAGAAAGTTGTTTGATTTTCCTGTAAAGACAGTGAAGATACATGAGCAAATGGTTGACAAATAGTATTTCTAAGATCTGTTCATCTATTTGTCCTTCAATAACACGGTGCCTTCAAAACCACAACAGGCAAGCAAGAAAACAAATGAATCAATTCTCTTAACGTTTATTTGGCTCTCTGTCCCCCTCCCTACAAAGGGTAGGGAGGATTTTGAGCGTTCTTAAAATGTAAAGCTAGGATTTCAACATTTTATTTTCTTGTTTAGTAACTGTTTAGTAACAGTTATGCCCACTGTACTGATTTTCTTGTTTAGTAACTGTTTAGTAACAGTTATGCCCATTGTACTGATTTAATTCAGAAGTGCTAAAAATAAAGTAATTTCTCCCCTTCTGTCCAAAGCTACGTTTTTGCAACCTTTTCCAGTAAGATAAGGATAATATACAGTGAGGAAGACCCTTATAATTTACGGAAGACCCTTATGGGGAAACGACAGGGAACACAGTATGAAGGCCCTTAGAAACAAAACCAGTGTTATGGCAGTCTTCCATGTTTAAATTAGTAATGAGGGATAATGACTATCAAAAACTAATTCCCATTTAACACCCCTTGTTCTCTAGAAACCTTAGCATTTTAATGAGATATTCAGAATTTGTATTACCTGTTTCACCACAGAGAATATACACAGAAAGCCATCTTTCCCACATCAGAATTGTTATCCTAATAGTCAATGTCTTTTTAACTGTAAGTTTGAAGTTGGTAACAGCCACCTCTTAAGTTCCATTAAAGCCCGAGGGATGCTTTTATTAAGGGATCAGGCATTGCTGTTTGGGTGTTCCTCTAAACACAAGGCTGTCCCCCTCAGATCTCTCTGTGATAATATCACCCCAAAGCAAAATAACAGTTGTACGTAGGCTGACTTCCCCTTAGCTTCCTCTGCCTCCTCCCAGGATTCACTGAGAAACTCCACTTGCAAACTGCCAGACACTTTCCTTCCCTTTCCTCTTCCAAGCCCCAGATTCCTCTCTGCATAAATATTCCAAGTGAGACTCAGAAAAACAATCTTCATTCCAAGTTAGGGAAAATGCACACAGAGGCGAAATGCTGTCAAACTAAAATATCACATCTGAGAGTCTGAAGTGAGATGGGCCTTACGGTACATCACTCACCAGGACTGACTAGTCAATCAGGCTGTGATAACGTTGTTGTGATCTTAAGATATTTTGCTGCCACAGTGTTCAGGAGCACGAAAAACAATTTCACATTGTCTTCCCCCATGTAACCATTTTTATATGGTTTGCTGCTGTCTATATTCGATACTGGGCAAGATGGAAGATACCCGAAAACAGACATGCCAGGCAATGATATAAACAAAAATCACCCAAATTCCTTCCCTTTCTTTTAAGGATAATCTTCTATTTTAAATCTATTTGTATTAAACTGCTGCATGTATCCCCAATAAAGAACAGTTCTTTGATCTCATGCGTTTGATAATGTACATAGGTTTAATGATAGCTCACAGGAAGGCCACATCCTTGACAATTAAAGCACTTTCTCCTGTTCTAGCAGCAAAGCTTCCTTTCCCTTGCAGAACACAGAACTATGATTATGAGAGACCCTGTTACAGGGATTACTTTCAATCTATTCTAAATTACCAAAACCATCACCCTTTAAGACTAACTACCTGTAGATGATTATAACTCTTAAGATACCGGAAAAATGGGCTGGGTACAGTGGCTCACGCCTATAATCCTAGCACTCTGGGAGGCCAACTCTGGGATTGCCTGAGCTCAGGAGTTCAAGACCAGTCTGAGCTAGAGAGAGACCTGTCTCTAAAACTAGCCAGGCGTTGTGGCAGGCGCCTGTAGTCCCAGCTACTTGGGAGGCTGAGGCAAGAGGACTGCTTGAGCCTGAGAGTTTGAGGTTGCTGTGAGTTACATAGGATACCAGGGCACTCAACTGAGGGTGACAAAGCGAGACTCTGTCTCAAAAAAAGAAAAAAAAAAAGCCTGAAAAACTTTTATTATAATAACCCGGGAAAGCCAGAACTTCCACCTTTAGTATTCATTCCATTCTAATACTTCTTCAGAAAAGAGAGGAAGTGAGCCTCACGTTTCCAATACCTGTGTGTGTTCTTCTGTGTGCTTTCAAGTGGGAGCTCTTGGTGTACACCTTGTTGCATCCGTCGTAATCACATCTGTGTATCCGCCGCTTCCTCTGGGTATCCGGGGATTCCACAGGTAAAGGTCTCTTCCCAGGCTGCACAATGACCGAAGGGTGATTCCTATGGAAGCCAACGTTAAATACCAAATGTTGAGATGGCTCTTCCTTTCCTTTGGTTTACTAAAAGCATAAACAATACTGGGCAAAACAAACCACCAAACTAAAAAAATCCCCAACAAAGTCAACAAAAAGAAATTAGCTCATCAACCCAAGAAGCACTGCTATATTCATTCAATAAACACGTAGTGGGCACCTACCATGAGCCAGGCACTGTGCTTGGCACCGGAACAAAAGATGAATAAAAACAGGGTTCCTGCCCTCGAGGAGCTCACACTCTAGGGGGAGACAGACACGGAGATAAGTAACGACAGTGAGAAGGTCAGGTGCTGTGCTAGAGGGAGGTGCCGAGTGCTAGGGAGGCTCTCAACCTCGGTCTACATTTGCCTTCCATGGAGCTTCCTGGGATGAGCCAGTGCTGCACCTCATGGGCTGTCCTCATCTTCATTTAGGGAAAAATGGGAAAGGCCAAGTTCTAAGTCTCAGGCAACCACACTGTTAGATGTACCTGTATGTTATTCTTTACCTAATTGGCATGTAGGTGGAGCCTCTTAGAGACTTGCCAATTCACATTTAATGTTTAAATGCTGGCTGGCTCTTTCCAAAAAAAAAAAAAAAAAGTTGGCTTTGCTATTTTCACAAACTCTAACCTTCACTGTCACTCCCATGCGAGTGAGACTTCAGCACACCACCCACCCACTGACACCGGCACCCCCATGGGGTGCGAGACATTCTCCCTCCCTGATTTTCTCGTGGATTTTTTGGGTGGATTTGAAATCAAATCCTATTAAACATCACCACGAGCTTTCTCTTTTTCAGAAAAAAGGTGTGGTGAGTAGGTGGGCAAGTGCTGGGAAAAGTCTGTGAAGTGGTCGCAGGCTTCCTCTGTGATAAATGTAAGTAATTTAGAACGTTCTCGTCTGCTCACTTGCTTTTCCTAATGACTAGTTACTTGATACATCACAAACGTATGCAGTTGGCCACCAACTGTAACTAGAGACACCTTTCTCTTTCAAATTTGAATCCATGGCTCCTAAGATGTTCCAAATAATACATGAATGTTCTGTACAGCTGTGTGTGAGGACATCAAACACTGGTGAAAAGAAAAATAAATTTCACGAGAGTAAACATTTTAGTTTGTTAAGGTTTAAAAAATAATAATACAAAAACTTCAGGCTCGGTGTCTATAGCTCAAATAGCTAGGGTGCCAGCCACATATATGGGAGCTGACGGGTTCGAATCCCCAGGCCTGCCAAACAGCAATGACAACTGCAACCAAAAAATAGCCGGGTGTTGTGGCGGGCGCCTGTAGTCCCAGCTACTTGGGAGGCTGAGGCAAAAGAATCGCTTAAGCCCAGGAGTTGGAGGTTGCTGTGAACTATGATGCCAGGGTGACAGCTTGAGACTCTGTCTCAGAAAAAAAAAAAGAAAGTTAGCTATAAAAATCCAGAGAGTCCCTAAAATGAAATTTGCTTTTTTGTCTTGGTAAAAATTGGAATGCACACTCCTTGTCTATACGTTTTTCAGGAATGCTAAGGAGTGACTCGAAAAAAGAAAAAAAGGTGGGTTTACGTGACCCTACTTCTTAGATTTTGTTATCAGCAAAGAAAAACTGTCAGTTTTGAGTATCACTTTACTTTTTTACCCTGATGTCTGGAAGAGGGGTACAGATGGATGAAATAGCCAAGTTTAGATATGCGGACAAGTGAACATGAAATAGTCAGGAGGAGAAAAGAACATAAACTTTAATCATATATATGTATGCAAACAGAAAACAGAAGTGAGAGGTTTATGTGGACAGGTTGAGTTTTTATAAGGCTGAATCATTCATTTAAAATCCTTCAGTAAAAAGAAAAAAACTATCAGTTCATTTTTAACTATCAGCTTTAATGCTATCTAATGAAAATGTTAATGCTGCACATGAAATTTAATGATTAACTCTAAACCCACCTACCGCGTTGGGTTACTGGGAAAGTATCTGTCCCGGACCACTAAGGAAATCCCTCTCAATTATTGGACTTAGTGGGCTGGGGATTTAATATTTTCTGTGTGGTAATCATAATGTTTTTTTCTGGGTGTTTGTTTCATATGTAAAGGTTATGCTGAAAGGCTGTGGGCTCCAATTTTGAATCCCAGCTCTGTCACTGACAGTGACCCTGGGCAAGGAGCCTGTCCTGTGTCTCAGCTTCCTCTCTTTAAAATGAGGACGATGACAACAATGTAGTCAACATGCACACTGAAGAATGACGTCTGTCCTGGAGGTAAAAATCACTAAATGGCAGCTGTGAATGTTTGGAGGCTCAGGAAGGCTTTACCCATTTGGAACTGGGCACCTTACCGTTGTGTAATTTCACGAGGAGTTTCTGAGGATGTCCCCAGACCAGGCCACCTCCACTTGAGTCACTGTCTACCTTGAAAGCAGTGATGCTCTCAGAGTGGTGAACAGTTGGGCCATCAAGAGCCTGACGGTTCAGGCTGAGGCTGGGTAAGAGCCCTGGGGTCTCCTGTCTCGTCTCCTCACTCCTCATTTTAAAAAGGTAGTTTGGGATCATTCTAACCACAATGTTAGAATAGCTGTTAAATATTAGATACCTGGTGAGTGTTTTGAGTTAAGCTACAATTCGTACACAACTAAATAGGCAAATGCGACCCTCAAGCCTTTTGTTCTAAATACGGTTTCATATATGTCAATATATAACCGAGTTTTGGAATTTGATATACCTTTGAGTGCCTGTAAAAATAATTCTGAAGCTATAACACTGCGATCAAGCAAATGGATTTCAAAGCTGTACTTTAAAGTCTGCCTCTGGAAGGGAAGGTTTTCCCAAGGCAAATATTATTGGGGCTGCCTCACTGCAATGGTCCGAGGAGCCTATTTCAAGTGATTCTTTCCTGGCTAGCTGGTTTCCTACGTGGGCTGCTACTGGGCTCACTCCAAGACATTACTTAATCACATCTGTGAGAGAATTACTTAAAGAGTACATGTCCCAGTTGTGGCTAATCTGCTGAAAATTTTTTTAAGAACAAAATGCACTGTTAGGTCAGCACTAAAATAAGCATATTACTCATTAATCATTAAAAGTACCGAGCTTTAGATCATCAAAAGAATACTGCTTAAAATAGGAAAGAAAAAAGGACTCTCTTTTGAGCATAGAATTCAGAGCACAGAATATTGTCTTCAAATCTTCTACAGACATGGAGTGGTTGGTGGGGGGCGCTTTTCTTTGGTAATGTTTTGCATTGTAATTCACACTAACCTAGACTTTGGAATGACACTTTCCCAGTCAATGGATGCCTTCTTACGTAGGCACTTGGGTTTATTTATTTTTATAGCATCTTTGTAATTGCCTGCGGAGGAGTAACTCCAAATGCATGTCATCTTGTTCATGAAAAAGAGACCACTCTGCCTGTTAGATGGGTCTGTTTTGTTCAGTCCACGTTTTCTCTTTCACCTGAGGGCACAAGCAGATGCCACTGGTGAACAAGACCAAGATGGCAGGACAAGTCCTGGTCTGAAAGCAGGAGACCCAGGAGACGCCCTCAGCCGTGGAGGGCGGGATTACGCGCGAGTCAGCTCATCTCTCGGCCCCTCAGTTCTTCCCTGGCTCTGACTCCCACATGCTTATTTTTGGAGGAATGAAATAATTCCTTCGAAAACACTTGGAGAAGCTTCTTTCTTTTCTTTTTTTTTTTTTTGAGGGAGGACGGCACCATGCAATTGTGCAAGGTAAAGATGTGCTGTTCCCACTGCTCCAGACGCTCTCACTGCCCACTGACGAGGCTGGTCACAAACATTGTCACTCTCTTTATCTACTAGGGAGCATGTGACAATAGGGGGGGAAAAAGACTATGAATTGGTGCAGCAGATGATTACTCCATGTGTCACTGGGAAGACACCCACTGCGGATACAACCAGAATACATTTGCAGTCACCAGGAAAATAGTTGTTCTAAAAGCAGAGAAGCTGTGTCCCGGTGCAGAGTTAACTGTGTGAGGCAGAGGGGTGGAAAACACAAGGCAGCAAAGTGGGTGGAACATTTATCCAAGGTGGACGGAGAAAAGGTGACGTGGAAGGACGATGGTGGACGCAGCCCTGCTCAGATGATAATGCTGCCTGTGTGCTCGGAAGCCGGCCACCGAGCCAACGCCAAAGCGCCACAACCCAGGACAATGATAACAATTACAATTAACAGTGAAAATAAAGGGGAAAGGAAATGGGCATAGCAAGATTAAGGGACTAATCCAAGGTCATAAAATGTTGGAGAGCAGAGCTGGGACCCTGTTGGCTCCAAAGGCCATCTTCTGAATGACTACAAACCCAGAATAATCCCTGGTAGAAGTCAAGGTTATCTACCATGGCAAATCCATCATTTAACTGTGCGGGCACGATCACGTTACAGCACATCAGACCTCAAACAAACCAGCACTCAGGTGCTTGGCTGCTACCTTGCAGCCTTCCTATTAGACGGCAATTGTACACCTCTATGGGCAGATATGGTTCAGAAGACCAGAGAATAAAAAGTTCTTTCAATGCTGAGCTTCTCCGAGCTATGCAGACAGCTTTCTGTTGCTGCCACCGTTGATAGGACTTGTTCTGTAGTGTCTGTCTTGGGCTTGTGGATGGCCTACAGTTTCTGATTAAAGACGTTCCCCAGAAAAGACACAATATGCTTGATTAGAAGTGACAACTAAGAAGACTCTGTCCACATGAAAACTGTTCACTATAGTTTGTTCTCCAAGTTTAAGGAGAGTATCTGAACACCCAATTCAACCTGTGCAAGGATACTGATTATGGAAAAACTGTACGCAAAAATGATTTATGCAGTAAGGTGCGAAATCGTGGATAACTAATTCACTGAAAACTGGACATAATCTGCCGTAACGCTATCAAAGTAACAAGAGCACGTTGTGTTTGGAATGATTCTCCCATTTTGACTAGTGGTACTGGCCCACTGCCCAGTGGCTACCATGCACTACGAGGAGTTCATGATCTACACCATAGCACACATTAGCCAATCTTGTGCTGCCACACCAGGCCCCAAGCTGCACGCTACCGTACAAAGGTCTGCCAGGCAGACCTAAATATACTTACTCTTGCAACAATGCTTGTGGGGGGGATACAGAGTTCATTAAAGGGGGTGACATTTCTTCAGGAAAATAATCTGTCCTCTGTGGTTCGATCCCAGGTTCTATTTTAATTTTTTTCTGTAATATAGGCTTCTCGTATGATTCAATTACAGGTACTAAAAAATAAAAATAGAAAAGTCACTCTGTATACAATTTACCAATTATGACTTTCAAGTTTGTTGCACAGCTCCTATCTAGAACCCTGATGCGTGAGATTTATGTGCCTTTGACAATATTATAGCAACAGTGAATTTGTGGAGGGGGTTCTTGTTTCTCCCCACCATTATTTTGCCAAAAAGCAGCAAATAGGAGGAACTGGACTTCTAAGACACGGTCCCCCAAAGGTTCTTCCTTACCATTTTTGGTTATCTCCCTTCAACCCATAGTCCTCTAAAATCAGCTGATTAGCAGGGTGGGTTTTCATAACCATTGGTTGTCACCATGATCAAAAAGTTATTTGTTAAATGCCTCTTGCACTAGCACCATGTTGGTATTCAATAAAGCAATACCAAAGTCAAGATTTTTTTCCATCCCCAAGTCAACAATCATACAGTAAAAGTAATCAACCACCTGGTGGTAGTAAATGGCCTGATTTAGGGGAGCGCCTCCAATATCAACAGTTTACAAAAAAAAGGAAAAAGAGGCAATGCCTTAGGCGGATGAGGAATCCTTTTGAAGAGTTCAACAGCTCCTGCCCCGTGCTTCCTCACCCGGCCCATCGGGAGAAGCCCCAGTCTACTAAGCAGGTGCAGCAGCACAGAACAGTGGCAGCACTTACCTTGCATGCTACTATTTGAGTTTTCCATCTCATCCGACAAGGAGACCATGAGAGGCTGCTGGAGGTGACTCGTGTACATGAAGGGGACGGGCTGCACCACCACGGGCTGTATGACCGGCAGGATCCCCGGGCTCCGTATTCCATGCCGGGAGAGGGCGGCTGCCATCACTGGTGGCATGGACAGTGGCACGCCGAAGGGCTGCACGCCCGGAGAAGGGGGTGAGTACTTTTTCATCGGCGGGCTGGAAGAAGGCATGCTCAGCCCAGGCGAGGCTCTCCGGTGTGAGGACGGGAACTTCAGTGAGGAAGGCGAATTCCCAGCCGAAGGCGGTGAACCCCGCTTGTTCACTGTGAGGTCCACTGGCTCCATCTGTATTCCAGGCAGGCCTTCCGGGGTCTGGAAGAACTTATCAGACAATGGTGTAGAGTAAATGACCCCATACTTGTTGGGCTTCATTGATTCCATGTAATTAGATGGATAGGACTATTGGAAAGGAAAAAAAGAAAAAAGCATAAACAGCCGAACAAGTGTATGAAATTAAGACAAAAAGATGCAACAAGGGACTTATAACTACACAGGGTTTAAAAAGCGGTTTAGATTGCGATTATGCTGGACTTCAGTGGTTACTGTCCCAAGGAAAACCTGAAATATAATTATAAGGTGATTCCATGTGAAATGTTAAGGTTGCTACCTGGCAAAATTCTACAATAGGTTATTACCCAGGTCAGTGGCCTTTTCATTGGGAATCAGAGCTAGAGTACACCAAGAACCAGCCAAAACCAGCTAACCTTGTTGCTTTTCTGATGGGGTTTCTTGTTCGGCCAGAAATACTCTCTAAGCTTCAGCGCCTTTAACCTCAGCAAGGCATTGATCACCTTTCACCATGTACTTGTGTATGGCGAGGAGAAATGGACGGGGCTGCAGGAGATATGACCGTGATGGGCACAGAGACTGAGCGACCCAGATCCACGCCTACGGTGGCTGACAGTCTCAGACTGCACAGCCTTGTCCTGGTTTCAGCACTGACAGTCCCACACCCCAAGAACCCCCCCATCTCAGGCAAACCAGGAAGGTGGATTACCCTAATGCCTTTGTACTAAAGGCCACCCCCACTAGGGCAGTGATGTGCCTGGTCCTAACTTGTTGATTGGTCTTATTCAGAATCGAATGAAGCTGTGGATGATGACCTGATTTCCACACTGGTAAGGAACAGCCAACGTGATATGACTCAGCTAAGGAAAAACAGTATTCGAAGCCAGACAGCAGCTTAGGCCCAATTTTCACTGTTCTGTACCTTGCACTCACTCATCAAATGAAGCTGAAGGACAAATGGTCTGTCTCCTCCCAAATCCGAGATCTGTCCCACAAGTGAATTAATTTATCTTCAAATACCTTTCTCTCTTAGATTATCAGCATAACCTAACTCTCATCCACCAGCGTTAAATACAAATAAAATCATCCTAATTCCACACTATCCTTGACCATGGAATTCACCTAAATGATTTCTATTCCTTAACTAAAATTTTGTTGTAAAAACATAATGTTTTGTACATGTATATATATATATATTCCCCCCCCCCCCCACAGTTTTTGGCTGGGGCTGGGTTTGAACCCACCACCTCCGGCATATGGGGCCGGCGCCCTACTCCATTGAGCCACAGGCGCCGCCCCATGTTTAATTTTTAAAAGACTAAACTCAACATAAGCCGTTTTCTTTACTCATGGGCATTTTAGGGAAACTGAAAATTTTTAGTGATCACATGTCATGCTTACTTGCAGAAAATTATTTATACTTGAATGTTTTACAGTGACAGTGATTAAGTAACACACTGTGTCTCTCTTTCCGCTCTAAAAACCTATGCAATATTTATAATGTGGAGGCAATACTAACTTAGGATTCGACCAGCACTATTCGTTTCTTGAGCCTGGTCCCACTAGTGGCTACTACTCTAAGTCTAAATATTTGTAGGATAGCAGTGGATTTCACAGGGATTACTATTGAGATCAGAGTTACTCCTCTCTGGGCCTGGACTGGGTGAATCTCCATCTGCTTAGGCATCGGAATCATCTGTGCTGTTTTTAAAAGCAGAGTATTGGGGCATAGAGGACCAGCCAGGAAATTTTTTTTCACATAACTATGTTTACCTGGTTTTGATGCCAGCTTCTCATCATTAAGATTGTGTTTTGTTTTCTTCTGTCCTTTCTCCAGAATGCTGTTATTATTGGTATAACTTCCTAGGACATGGATTCACACAGTATGGCACACATCCCACAGAGGGTACATAAGTGGGGTATAGAAAGGTCATAACAAGGCTGGGCGCAGTGGCTCACATCTGTAATCCTAGCACTCTGGGAGGTAGAGGCAGGTGGATTGCCTGAGCCCACACCAGCCTGAGCCAGAGCAAGACCTCGTCTCTAAAACTAGCTGGGCAATGTGGCGGGCACCTGTAGCCCCAGCTACTTGGGAGGCTGAGGGAAGAGAATTGCTTAAGCCCAAGGGTTTGATGTTGCTGTGAGCTGTGATGCCATGGCACTACCTAGGGCAATGAAGTGAAACTGTCTCAAAAAAAAAACAACAAACACAGAAAGAAAGAACATAACACTACTTTGAAATAGATGGAAATGCAAAAAAAAAAACCCTGATACTTTTTTTTTTTACAGTAGTGATATAAGGTTCATTTTTAAAACTAAATTATGTTAATAAGCAATCCCATAAAAGAAGGCAAGAAATATTACTTAATGATTAGAAGTGTGTGCTGTGAGGACACATCAGCTTGTTATGGTGGTCCTGAAGATCCACCTTCCAGGCGGTTGTAAGGTGATGAGATAACCTATGTGAGAGGCTGGACATAAGCCCTGAAACACCAGATGTCCCAGGAGCCCCTTCCTGTCCCTACTTTTTTTTTTTTTTAACGAGACAGAGTCTCACTATGTCACCCTCGGTAGAGTACTGTGGCGTCACAGCTCACAGCAACCTCCAACTCTTGGGCTAAAGCGATTCTCTTACCTCAGCCTCCCAAGGAGCTGGGACTGCAGGCGCCCGCCACAATGCCCAGCTAATTTTTGTTGCAGTTGTCATTGTTGTGTAGCTGGCCCGGGCCAGGTTAGAACCTGCCACCCTTGGTATATGTGGCTGGTGCTGTAATCACTGTACTACAGGTGCCAAGCAGGCAACAATTAAATTTAAATCTATTTAACGCTAAGCATTATTAAATACATAATAAGCATTATTAAAAACAGCACAAGGTTCATTAACAAAAAATATTATAAATTGTATACAATGAGAGTTTCAGGAGATAATTAAATGAACGGGGACGGGGGGAGATTTCTCCTAGTTCTAAAGTCTAACATGCTTTAGATTTTAAATTCTCTAAAGGGCAATAGTTCTGGTACCAGAAGAAAACTTTAGGAACGGGAGGCAGCATCGTTTCTACTCACCAAAATGTAGCTTCTCCCTCATTTTCAGCCCCATTCTTCCAAGACCTCCCTATGACCTAGATTTTAATGCCAATAGTTATTGGCAGCTGAATGGGGAGCAAAATGAGGACACATTTTTTTTATTGCTGTCATTGCTGGATTTTTCTATTATGGGCTGAGTTTAAGGAAAGCAGGAATTTAGAAACTGAGAAATTTGCACATTTAGTAATATTCTTAGGTTTCTCAGGCCATTAAGAAAGAGAAAGTGACATACAAAAATTACAAGTTTGCTGGTGGTTTGCTCCCAAATGAATGCCCCGTCCCCTACAGTGGATGTGCGTTTATTGTAATGTTCAAGGCTAACCATGGGGAGACACATCCAGACACCCAACAGTTAACTGTTTCCAGTCCACCTGCCTCAAAAAGATAAATGTAGCCCTTCAAACAAGCTCCCTGGTAAATTTAATAGCTGTGTTTACCAGAACCTACTATAACACAGATTTATTTGGGCTAAGCACATGAGCTACTGCAATCAGTGTGCAATCAGACACAAAGTTTGATCAGGTGTGTGCCTTGGGGTGGGTACAACCTGGAAATAGTCACGTCCCCTCTCTTCCAGACCATTCCTAACTTCTAACAAAGCAATGCAAATAAGCAAGGCTGTACTGGCCTGAAACTCAAGAAACCCTGCGTCCTAGAATGGAGCAGTGTGAAGACCCAGACTTCCCCGCCCCGCCCCCAGGATGGTAATGGGTTTTACTTTTCAAAATGATTTGCTATTAACAAAAAAGTTCTTTCCTTTTGTTGGAACATGCATTCCAATGCTCACACCTACACACAATGTGTGTTTATGAGCTGACTGCAGCTTCTCCCTGAAATATAAGCCATGGGCTTGGCACAGGTGCTCCATAAATACTTGATGGATGCGTGAAGTGCATTACGAGCCCTGGTAGCATGTTTGTAACTAAGGACATGGCTAAGGATGATACCAATTCTTTTGAATTTCAAAAAAAAAAAGGCTGCAATTGTGACAGAGGAAAAAAAAAAAAGATACTGGAGTTTGGAATATTGACCAAAGCTCTAAATAAATGTTTTATGCTAAGTGAAAGTTTCAATAGGTTTTTATTTTATTAGGAATAGTTTTGGAGAGTTTTTCCATTACATAACAGTAGATGAAGTCTCCACTATTGGTTAATATGAAAAAATTACACGTCCGTGACAGGACAAGTCAGAAGCATCTTCGTCCAAGGGTGGGGTTCCAAGTGCAGGAAGACGTGGTGCATTTATACACATACACTCTGGAAGCAGCAAATGGCTTGCTCCTTTATGCAAACAAAAGTAGAAAGCCCTCTTTCTACCAGGCTCAGAAAAGTCATGAGCAAAGTTTCTGTTAGGATAGAGCAAACTACTGATTTTAAGTCCTTCTCTTCTGTAAGGAGTCTGTCAGACGGCAATTTTCATTCAGCACAGGGGGAAAAGGGGAGGAGGAGTCACTGTCCTCCAAAGTAACCTTTCTACAGGAAACGAATAAAGAGTGTTTTTAACAATTTGTGGATTTTTCTTTTTACCACTTATTTTTCACTTCTTGGATTCAATCCTTGTATTTTTCAACCTTTTTGGAAACAGTCAAAGCAGTGTCTTTCCATGTGGCTTTTATGCATATTTGACAAAATAGTCATAAAAAAGGAGGCTCTGGGAGGTGCTGGTGAGTTTTGGCAATTTTGAGGTGTAGAGTAAGTAGCAGAGATTCAAGGCACAGATGCAGGGAAGGAGCATCTGCTCTGCTCCCCATTTTGTAAATTTTAACAAAGTGCAGGTTTAGCAGAGAATAGTACTGAGGGCTTATATTTTGCAAAGATGGAAATGGCACATCCTCACGTTCTCTAAACTACAACAAAATACCAAACAAGCACCTTGTTTCTGCTGTGTTCTCCCTTTAAAAGTGGGATGGGTGATTAGTTACCATAAAATATTTGTATTCATTATGTAGAATTAAACATTTTTACAGATACTCTATAATGCCTTCATGTTTACACCATTGACTTGAATAGCCAAAGACTTCTGACTTTCAAGACTAAGAAGGAATTAAAAATAAAAACAATGGGCATGGTGGGTGGCTTGAACCTGTAATCTCAGCTACTCAGGACACTGGGTAGGGAGACCAGGAGTTTGAGACGAGTCTAGGTAACGCAGCAAGGCCCCATCTCTACCAAATCATAATAATGAGGAGGAATAATAAATTAGGTTTGATAAACTTTATGAAGGTAGGAAAGATGAAATTTGAAAATTAAAAAGTGGAACAAAAGCTTTTTAGTTAATTTTTTTTTTTTTGAGACAGTCTCACTATGTCACCCTCGGTAGAGTGCTGTGACATCAGAGCTCACAGCAACCCCCAACTCCTGAGCTCAAGCACTTCTCTTGCCTCAGCCTCCCAAGTAGCTGGGACTTCAGGAGTCTGCCAAACACCCAGCTGTTTTTTTGTTGCAGTTGTCACTGTTGTTTAGCTGGCCCAGGCCGGGTTTGAACCCGCCAGCCTTGGTGCATGTGGCTGGCGCTGTAACCAAAGTGCTATGGATGCAGTGTCAGTAAAATAATTGTAACACCCCATTCTTCAAATGTTTCTGTTAACTGAGGTTTCACAAAGTAAGATTTAAAAAACTGCCATAAGGTGAGGTGCCTGTGGCTCCATGGGTAGGGCACCAGCCCCATGTATACTGAGGGTGGCAGGTTTGAACCTGGCCCCAGCCAAACTGCAACAAAAAATAGCCAGGCGTTGTGAAGGGCGCCTGTAGTCCCAGCTACTCGGGAGGCTGAGGCAAGAGAATCGCCTAAGCCCTGGAGTTGGAGGTTGCTATGAGCTGTGTGTGATGCCACAGCTCTCTACTGAGGGTGACATAGTAAGACTCTGTCTCAAAAAACAAAAACAAAGGGCAGTGCCTGTGGTTGAAAGGGGGAGGGCACCGGCCCCATATGCTGGAGGTGGCAGGTTCAAACCCAGCCCTGGCCAAAAACTGCAAAAACAAATAAACAAACAAACAAAAAAACCCACCAAAAACAAAAAGCCATCATGAGGACCAATGCTAACTTTTGGTGAAACCAATTAAAGCCCTAAGCATCACTTGAAAAGTAGTGTACGCAGACAAAGATTGTTAATTGCAAAAATACTTTCATATATTTTAACTTCACATATTAATACAAGTCATAGCACTGTAAGTTTAACAGTGACTTCCAATTCATTTTACTTCCCATTTCTTCAGCTAAGTGCATTTCCTTGCATTTGATTATATCATTCCAACTCAGCAATGTAGATCTTCACTTTAGCTTAAAATTAGGCTCTCAAGCCATATTTTCATGCTTGATTAAAAGCGTTCGAAGTACACTGAATAGTAAAACGCATCACTGATGGTTCCGCATCATTTATAAATCAATCATATTCTCCAGTACTAAAACCTATTCAAAGTTCAAAGATAATTAATGGGGAAATTGCGTACCTTTTATTTTTCTCCAACACAATTGTGCAATAGAAAGTGTTGATGAACACAATGACAGCAGCGAGTCACAGTAAAAGTAAGTTTATTTATTTATTTTTTAAAGGTACTCAGCTAGACTGGTACTCTTGAATAGAGATTTTTATTTAATTTTTTTTTATAGTTTTGGCCAGGGCCGGGCTTGAACCCACCACCCCCAGTATATGGGGCCAGTGCCCTACTCCTTGAGCCACAGGCACCACCCAGTAAGTTTATTTTTTGATTAATAAAATTCTTAAAGCCCAGTTAGCACCATATTCAGATACTCAATTATCCAGTTTTCATGCTGAAAAGTAAATGTTACTTCCTTAAAGCCTCTGTGACTTAACTTTTCATTATAGATTCTGGTAAACACTTCACAGGCTTAGTAGTAATATCCATGGCAACTCAGTTCCAAGGGCCCTGAGTGACCCCTGTGTCTTGTCTACACATTTCTGGCAGGAACCTCCACAGCCAACGCATAAGGATGACCTAATTTTGCATCGTGTCATTACTAACCTTCAGATACACAACTTGGGCCAAGTTTTTCCCATTGTGAATATTTTCCAAGCCCGTGGAAGAAAAGAGTAAGACGGAGTGGGAATGCTGCCTTGTTGTTCAACATTCACCAAACCAGACCCCTCAGGTCTAAACCACTCTCTGCTCTGAAGCCAGACGCTTCCTTTGTCACAATGCCTCATGTCCATGGCACTAGTGCTGTGCCTCTACAGATACCTGGAAAAGCCCCCAGCGGCCTGGCTCATGGAGGGGCTAGCTCTGCACTGAAGTGTTGAAAAAGACAATGAACAGAACTCCCACCCAGCCACAGGCTCTTCCAAGTGAAACGAGATCCCGTCCCTACTGCCAAGTTCATTCTCTTGCTGGCTTTGCTTCCGTCCTCTCCTAGAGAGACACAGCTCCACATGGCTGCTGTCAACGGTTTCTAAGCAAATCATTTAATTTTTAACATATTTTTACACACGAAAGGGGTGAGCAGTTTTTATAAACTTACTTCTGTCATGACCGGATTCCTGTGTGGCCCAAGTTACGCACTGATCATATCTGGGGCCGTGGGGCGCGGGGCTTAAGGAAGTGTGGATACACAGCTGGCAGGAGAATTTTTACTCTTTAGCCCCTTTTACTAGAGGCTTTGAGAAGGTTTGCTTATGAAACGCCTGTCAAGTAATGGGTAACTTCAAGGAATAATACAATATTCAACAATGTTCTTTCTCTTAGAAAAAATAAAGAAAGGTGTTCAACTGTGGAAAACTTACCACTGAGACAGGGTCCATGGCCTCCTGCTTGACAGGGACTGGGTCAAACATGAGCATTCTTTTAGTGAAACCTTCTAGGGTGCTCTGGTGTTGGGCCTAGAAAACAAAACAAGGTATCCATCTAAATCCTGAGGTTCTTTTAAATACAAACCAGTAAAAGTAAAACACAATAGTTCTCACCCCCCCCTTCTCTGCCCCACCCTCAGAATGGCTGGAATTTGTTTCCCTCACCTATGAAAGATGCCATTTTATATAATTAAAACCAGATCCCATGGTTATAACCAGATGAGAGCCAACTGGCATTTCTTTTTCTTTCTTTTTTTTTTTGAGACAGCTGTCATCCTGGGTACAGTGCCCAGGGCATCACGGCTCACAGCAACCTCAGTCTCTTGGGCTCAAGACATCCTCGTGCCTCAGCCTCCTGAGGAGCTTGCACTATAGGTGCTCACCATAACTCCTGGCTAGTTTTTCTATTTTTCGTAGTGATGGTGTTCGCTTTTGCTCAGGCTGGTCTCAAACCTGTGAGCTCAAACAAGCCACTACCTTGGCCTCCTGGAGTGTTGGGATTATAGGCGTGAGCCACTACACCCAGCCTCAACCATAATTGCTAACTCCAAGGTAAACTCTGACGTTTCCGGAACAATATGTACTAACCCCTTCTCAGCAGCAAAGCTTGCTTACAACTGCTATGTTACTCAGTGGAAGTTCACATTACATGTGATTGTTAAACACCTTTCCTTTTCCCCTAGGTTTATTATAGAAAAATCGGGGGGTGGGGGGGAGACCAACAAAAAGAAAACATAGAACCAACTGCATTAAACATTTTTTTTATCCTAAACTTAAAAAAAAAAGAAATAAATAAATAAAATTTTTTTTTATCCTAACAAACCCTCTCATTTATTTTTTGAGATGGGATCTTACTATTATCACCCAGGCTGGTCTCAAACTCCTGGGCTGAAGCCATCTGGTTCAGCCTCCAGCCACCACTCTTAGCTCCTCTTTTTAAATGGGATCATGGTTCATATACTATTTAGTACCTATAATTTCACCTAACAGTTTATGAGAAAATGCTTCTTTTTCATTAAGTATGGTACCTTATCATCAAATTCACTGTGCCACGGATGAAGAGATGAGTTAACTTATCTCTGCTTACTGGCAGTTAAATTGCTTCTAAATTCTCACCACCATAAGCAGCAGTGAATCTCTTAGAGCTTTCTTGTACACCCTTTAATAATTGGTGGACAAATTTTACGAAGAGGAATTTCTTGGGTGAGAAGTGCCTAACTTTTCCAAACCATTTGCTGTATTATCCAACAAAGACGCTCTGTTATTTTCATTAATAAAATAAAAGCCATCTTCCCAAATTTTGACCACTTAAAAAAAAAAAAACTTTGCCAATTTGTTAGTCTCAAAATGGCAAATTATTTTTATCCTAAATTGATTGAGGTTATGTTTTTTCATCCCTACTGATCTTTTAGACTTCTTTTGAGAAATGCCTGTTTCAAATCTTAAGCCTGCCCCCACCATCTCTGTTTTCTAAGTACTTTTCAGTATATGGAGAAAATTAGCCTGTTTTCATTCTTTTTTTTTTTTTTTTTTTTTTTTGCAGTTTTTGGCCAGGGCTGGGTTTGAACCCGCCACCTCCGGCCTATGGGGCCAGAGCCCTACTCCTTTGAGCCACAGGTGATGCCCAGCCTGTTTTCATTCTAATTTCTCCTAATTAGGAAATTAGCCTAATGTAAAGGAAAAGTTTACCATGATCCTGTCCTGTCCTTCTGGTCTTTTTTTCTCAGCTTCTTATCTCTGTTTTTGTCTGTGCTCTACAGTAGCCTACTTCTAATGCTCATCAAGCCCACTAGTTCCCCACAGGATAAAACATTCAGTTTCCTCCACGTTCAATTGCATCTCCCAAGGTTCCAGCCACTAGACGGATCTTTAGAAACCTATTCCAGGCACTTATTATCCAAAGTGTTCAGTGCTTTGGGTGGAGTAAGACCTCTGTAGATCACTTTGGTTTGAGAGAGGCAAAGTAGAAAAGTTCTAGGTTGAGTTCTACATGAAGAAGCTGCAGAACCCTGGGTTCTGGAGCGATCCCTGTATTTCAGTATTAAAACCCTCTGTCTCCGTCCCACGGCAGCAACCATGTAGTTTGTCACATTCATGCTCTATAGTTTTGTTTTTGTAGTTTTTGGCCGGGGCTGCGTTTGAACCCACCCCCTCCAGCATATGGGGCCAGGGCCCTACCCCTTTGAGCCACAGGCGCCGCCGATGCTCTATAGTTTCTAGTAAGATACTTCTCACACAGTTATGGAGGTAACAATACCATGTAGGTCTTGTGCTTCACGGCTTCGCTGAAGCCTGTGTGGTATCTCCTGCCAGCACGTGAATTTCCTCCATAACTCAACATAAGGCCCTGACTTCACAATTCTACTTTTCTTCATCACGGGACATCTTATAATCTACAAACACACCAGATATGAGGCTACCCAACTCAGTAGCGCTACTATCCTCTTAGATGTCCCAGAAAGAACAAACTCCAACAGCCAGTGAAAAATAGATGATTTCATAATGAAGGATGAAAACGCTTTTGTCTCTTGGGATCTATCATGAACCAGTTCCCAGTCTGGCAGCTGTATGGACAAACAGGATGCTAAGAACTGTTGTCTAGTGCCCCATACTGGACCATAAATAAAAGACTTGAGAGCTCCTGCTTACCTCCATGAGGTCAGATAATTTAGCAGCCTTGACTCACACTGGCTATCCTCCCTCTTGTCATTCCCCTCCACCCCCCAATTCACCCTCACAGATTCATCTCTTACACTAGTCAGTATCCAGAGGCAGATTTTTTTTTTTTTTTTCTGTAGAGACAGAGTCTCACTTTACCGCCCTCAGTGGAGTGCCGTGATGTCACAGGACTCACAGCAACCTCCAGCTCTTGGGCTTCCGCGATTCTCCTGCCTCAGCAGCTGGGACTACAGGCGCCCACCACAAAGCCTGGCTATTTTTTTTTGTTGTTGTTGTTGCAGTTTGGCCGGGGCTGGGTTTGAACCCGCCACCCTCGGTATATGGGGCCGGTGCCCTACTCACTGAGCCACAGGCGCCACCCCGGAGGCAAATTTTTCTAAACAAAGGCACTCACATTCTCAGGTGTATAAGGAAAGAGCCCAGCCACGAGACAAGTTTCCCATGTGAAATGCAGATATCCTCCCCCGCTCCACCTCCCTTACCTACTTCCGAAGATTTTAGGTCTATCAAATGAGATTACAAACCCACAAACCCCTCCCCCCACTCTTTTGCCTTCTAAATTATTTATGTCAACAAATATGTGCAAAATTTAGGGATACATATGCTGTACACACAACACTAACCCTGTTGGTTTCTATTTCTGGAGCAGGGTCTGGCATTTGCCTCTTTGCTAACACACCTACCCTTAGCGGTCAATCCCCTCACCCTTAATACAACTCAGACTAAATTTAGTTTCAAAGTTAGCAGCTGCCTACATCCTGTATGAGGTCTCACAGGGGCCTCTGTCACCACTGCAAAAGCTTCCACATGAGGCTAGTGTGGTCTCCACACCTTGCCTGATCTTGCACTCTTTACTACCACTAACTGCGGCACAGTAGGATAAATTAAGATTACAGGTTCGCAAGTTTTTTTCAGTTCCAATTCTAACATTTAGCTCTTACAGCTTTCAATGTTGAATGCCTATGACAATGACTACCGAATGCATTTAGAAATGAATTACTCATTAGCCTGCTGCATCTTTCATCATTTTGGGATATCATTTAAACTGTTACCGTCCTTTAATTTTTGTTTTATCCAAATTTAAGGATATTGGTGCTTTGCAAGTCTTGTAATCCTAAGAGAAACATGAAGTCTAGTATACAACATTGGTCCTAACAAAACCTGATTTTTGTTAAAAAACAATTACAAAGGTATGTGTATTTGTACCTCAAGTTCAAGTGTTGATGAATAGCTATTTCTCATTATAGTATTTAAACTAATAAATGAGAAGGGAATGAAAGGATTAGAACTCCTCATTTTGAATCTCCTTGCTAATACATCATTAGACAAAAAAAGTCTACAAAATGCAAATATCAAGATGAACAGAATCAAACTACCACCTACACATCTAGCAGCGCTTTGTCCTTACATTAGTAACTTCTAAAATGCCTTTTGAATGATTATGCATATGCTATGGAAGGAAGAAAGGCACGCAAATCAAACGCCTGGAATGGTACATCCTAAATGGATAATAAGAGTGGTACGTGGTGAGGGGTGGATGGGACAGCTTTATACACACCTGTGTGTTAATTTTTAAGTTTATTAATTCTATAATTAAAAAGCTTCTAATAGAAACAAGTAAGAGAGAGGTAAGCTAGAAAGGAACCAAATTTAAGAGCATCAAACATATTACTATAAATCCCGGCTCTTGTTTATTTGCAAAAACATTCTATACTTTGCATCTGTATCTCTGGATAGACCACTTTTGTCATTGGTATTAACTTTGTTCCTGAGTCCTGGTCTAGAATCAGAAGAGTGACTGCAATGTCTTCAACGTGGCTTTCATGTAACTGAGAAATAACTTATGCCCTGGAAAACTTAGGCTCTCTAAACGTGGTGGTCTTTGTTACCCATAGGGAGTGCAGCAGTGCTCTGGGGCTATTACCATCATTTTAAAAGAATGCTTAATAATAAACCACAAATGCTCAGAAAATTTACTACTCAACACTGACAGCAATCTTAATTAGCACCAGTAGGTGGCAGACTAAAACAGGTATTAGAGACCAGGCCACCCGCAGGAAATCCAGTCTGCCAACCTCAGGGTCTTTAAACCCAGTGCTTTAACCAGGCTCAAGAATTCTATTAACCATTTTACGTTGGTATCACAGAGATGAGGCCCCAAATGTGGTTCTGTTTTCCCTCACAACTATTTTCCAATCATAAACACATTTACATCTTCATTATATTTAACTGCCTTAGCAGCAATACATTCTAAGACTAAACTAAACAATCCCAGATAACAAAATTGCACCTAAAAAAGGGGAAAAAAAGGACAAAAAACTTTTTTTTTTTTCTTTTTTTTTTTCATCAAACCTTCTAAATTACAGAGGTGGTCAAAAGCAAAAATATATAGGCACATTTCCATTGCCAAAATAATTTCCCCTAATTAGGGCGTATGCCACCTTCCCTATGTTTCTGAGAAAAGAATTGTTCTCAAGAAGGAAGAAACAGATTTCCCTTCATACACACTGCAGTTGTATTTCTGACTTTTCAAATGTCAAAATAGGGTCAAATAATTTGTCAAAATGCAAAACTGTGCGATTATGTATTAAGAATCACGGAGATTCATTTACATAAAGTTTCAGAAGTCATACAGCCAGCCTTGCCTGGGGGGCATGTTCAGTGGTGTCTGAGGCCCCCCAATGATGGCTTTATGAGGGTCCAAGAGCGGGGTGGGAGCTACTAAACCTCTTCTGAAAGTAGCTTGCCTTGAAGCCAGAGTGTTTTATTACAGAAACCACTTTCTAGAAGACTGCCTGCCCCTTCCTCAGCAGCACAGGACAGAGGGAGGAGAGAATGAGTGTGTGCCACCCAAAAGCTTCTTCTAGGGAGCCAGCAAGACCCGCCTCTCACATTCTCACTCCTCATCCCCCTTTTTTCTATTTCCGTAGACACTCAAAGGGTCCTCGCAGTATCTGAACCTAAGGCTCCAAATGGCTGGCTTACCTCCCTCCAAGCAAACCCTGGCCCCCTGGCTGACCTCAGCAAGGTGCAGGGTTTGTGGGAAACAGCACAAACTCAACCAGCACGCGTCAGTAGTAAATGCCCCTGTATCTCCTCCAAGTGTTTGGTTTTTTTAAAAGAGGAAACATGTCACATCCCCCCCACCCTTTACTCCCCAAAGGAACTTCAAGGAAAAAAAGGTGGGGGTGGGAAGCTGTGTGTGCATGTTTGTAATTCTTGGCCAGAGAGAGGCTGGACAGGCAAGCAACATCCCTGTAGCTAAAGTTCCTTTCCAGAGAAACTTTTTCTTCTTATCTTTACCCAAACCCTTTAGAGTTTCCTGATGGCTTAAGTAATATTTAATGGCAGTTGCCCTGGTCAGAAACACAGGGACAGGCAACAGATGTCAGTAGGCATTTTTAAGCTGGAGACTCCTTTAAGAAAAGCTAAGTACTGGCACCTACCTGGAAATGCGTCCTTTTCATACCACTCCACGATTGTCACCTGCCTGTGTCTTCTGTCGTTGGTTTGAGAGGAGTAGGGAAAAAACTCCACGGAGTATTTCTAAATCTTTACCCCTCATGAGTTACTTTGCATGAACGTGTATTGTAAATTGGAAAGAAGTTAATTATTTCGTTTCAGATGAAATATAATGATCCAGTGAGCAAACAATCCGCCCTCTCTCCTCTCTCAGCTAACAAGCCACCCAATTTTACTTTGCTGCCTCCACCCATCTGCTCCACCCTATGGAGAGTTGCCAAGGCGAGTCCAACTTGTCCAAACAGGACATGGCTTCAGATAAGATTCTGCCCACACCCTGTACTTCGGAAAGACCAAGTGAAGCAATTGATTTTGCATGTAAATAAGGACAGGTGCAAAGGTAACAACCCAGCAAAATCCCTACACATTTCCAGACTGAGGCCCACCAAGGCAGGGCTAAGGAGGGTGGCAAAACCCACACTTTAGACACCTTAGGTCGGCTCCCAAGTTCATGGCCACCTGGCTAGTGGAGTTCCATGTTCCATCCAAAGAAATTTTAGTGACATTAAACTCATTTTCCCCACTAGTGTTATACCTTGTTTTCCTTCTTTATGTTCTCTGACAATTTTGTGTTTTAGTTTTTAGGGCAAGCCACCCAAGATAAATTGAAAAATTCCCATAATGTCTAATCCTGCTGTGTACATCTCTCACCAGGCCTCGCCTAAGCCCTCACAATTCTCTTCTGTAAAGCGTTATATAATCAAATCCAGAGGGCTGTGTGAGGCCACACCGCCTCTCATCTGCCTCTGCCCAGTGCCCTCCCTATCGCTGGAGACCCACCCGACTCCACCCTAAGGGGCCTCCACCCTTGGGGCCCCACCCCGCAGGAAGAGGGAGCCTGGGAGGGGCCAACTGGCTCTGGGTAGCAGCCAGTTCCTGGAAATTCCAGCCAGCACAGGGACGCCTGGAACCTTAAAAATAACCAGAAAGAGTCATCAGGACTCTGCTGCTGAGGAGCCTCCATGAAAGTTCACCCCACTGAACCTTTGGATACAAAGCCAGGAGCCACTGAAGACCGCTCTCCCTTCAAATTAAACAAAAAGAAACAGAAAAGCATTTTGACCCCCTGCTATCAACATGGCCTAAACTCAAAGCCTCCTCCTCCTTGCTCCTGCCTCTAAACTGGCTGTCCCTTCACAAGTTTCTATTTGCCTTATTTTCTGGTCATTCACCCTAGGAACCTAGAGGTCATCTTCAAAGCCTTCCTCACCTCCTCTGCTTTCCATCAGTACTCAGGGTACTCCCGGGCCAGGCCCTCACACTTGTGTTGCTGGAGCTTTTCCCTCCACTGGTCTCCCCACCTTCAAGTCCCCTCCTGTCTGTTTCATCCCAATCCCACATCACCTGCACTCTTCACTGTCCCTCCCAAGCTCACAAGCCTTCCTCCCATGGGATCCTCCAGGCACCTTTGCCCGGCATCCCTCTCCAATCAGCTGCCCCTGCTCAAGCAAGTGCCCTTCATGCTGTCCGCCCTGTCTCCCCCTCCCCACCCCACCCCACCCCAGGCCTTTGTGCATTTTTGGCCCCGATGCTGGGCAACCAGCGTGGAATGCCCCCCCCCCTTCCGGCTTATCTAAATCCTCCTAATTCTTCAAAGACCAGCTCAAGGCCCTCCCCTCTCTGAGCAGCCAGCTGATCACTCCCCCTACCGAGGCCGCCTTTCCTTACCTAGACAGCCAGGCCTTTTAGCTTTCCCAATGGCACATCCAGTCCTGTCCCTCCACCAGTACGGGCAACACCCTGAAGGAAACAGGTGTGCCTGCCCTTTCTTAGAGCCCCCTCCCCTCTGCAAGGAAGATCAGACTTGTCAATGAATGAATCTTTTACATCCAGTATAGGAGCCCTTAGGCCACAGTAGGAGTTTTACAATCGTTTCTCCTTCCCTTTGACTACACTTGGTTCCCTTACATAAGTAACAGGGGTGAAGGAGGGCCTTAACCCTAAAGGAAACCTAGTAAACCAAACTTCCTTAGAAAAGTCATTGCCCTTAACCTTAGCCTTGCCTGTCACGGGTACTCCAGGGACCTTATCAGTATCATCCTTGAAGTATTTATTATTATCTGCCCAGTGAGGTCTTCTAAAGGAATCCAGTGTCAAGGCCTCTGCTCTGTCTGAAAAACTAAAATAGAGAGAGAAAGAGAGAGAGAGAGAGAGAGAGAGAGAAAGAGAAAGGAGGATAGGGAAGAGGCTAGTGCAGGGAGAGGCTGTGTGTGGGGAAAACGCTAGTTTTTTAAAAAAGGACAATTGCCCTGACCAAGGAAAGCAAGTGGCTAAGTGATGTCACCGGTGCTGTTCTTTGCATGGACTGTGTCATGTAAGGCCTCCTAAGTTGGTACTACCTTCCCATTTTACTGATAAGAATACTAAAACAGAGAGGTAAAGTAACCTGCCCAGGTGACACAGCTGCTAAACTGTAGAGCCAGGATTTGAACCCAGGGTAGTCTGACTTCAAGGCTTGTGGCCTTGGCACTTCACTCTACCAATCCTTCCTATCCCACAAGCAGAGAAAAACATCACACCATCAGCAGTGAAGACTGGGATAGAGATTTCTGAGGTTGGTCCCTGGGGAAGAGGGGACACAGGAAGAGTCTGGGCATACTTAGAGGAGGGGCAATTTCCACTCCTCCCAACTGGTCCCTGCTGCCCACCCTGCCTTGGCATGCTGGAACGAATGCAAGATCAGAAGATACGCTCGGAAGGCCCTGAATTGGGTTATTATTCCTCCCTGCCAATGCACCTACAATTGTCCATAAAACTGAAAAAAATTGGCAGCTTTCTCCAAGTAAATACGGAAATCCTCATAATAACTGTATAAAGGTGGAAGGGTCAGGTCCTCATCCCCATTTTAGAAATGAGGAAATGGAGGAACAGAGGTGAAATGACTTGCCCAATTTCACAGAGCTGGTTGGACCTCCAGCCAAGAACAGAAATGTGTCTGCAGTGCTCTTTCTGTTCTGCTTCAGAGCCTGTGCTCTGGGGCCTTGTGCTGGGGTCACTCCAGCGGGGAGGGTATGGGTGGCTGTGCCGCACGGCCCACGTGAAGCAGGAGGGCCACTGGGAGGTTCCAGCAGGCAATTAGGATTTCAAAACACCTTTTCAGGTTAGATCACTGTAGATCCACTCCAACCTGTGGCATAACTCAGAGTAATGATTGTACATAATTTGAGATTAGCTCTAATAAGTAGGTACTCAATAAATACTTGCAAGATGAATAAATGAATGGATGTCAAACTACACTTCTCACATGCTAGGATAAATTAAGGGCAAGGAAGAGCCCTGGAATGATCGTACATCAGGTGTCCTACATGGAAAATCTGTCCAGGGAAGCTAGCATGAAACATCATCTTCAAAAATGCAAAATAAATGTGACAACTTTGGGAGCTTGGAAGAGAAAAACTCCCTCGTTTGGAGAACTAAGCGGAACAGGAACTTGATCATACAAATGAAAGTAGTTTTGGAGTGCAAAGCTTTGGAAGGTTCCAGGGTTTAAAGTGCAGAAAGATAAAGGAGTGATTTCAGTGATTAGACTCAGAACGGTAGTAGTAGAAAGAATAGCATATAGAGCAAAAGAGAAAAAGCCCACACTCATTCAGACGCCGCTCTCCAGGGTAGAATGCATTGACCTCAATATCCACTTGATCTCTTATGTCTAGATTTGGCCAAACTCCACAGATCTGGGCAGAGACTAGCTCTGGGCCATCCTGGCGGGATCCCCAAGCCTCCCAGAGATTGTCAGACTAAGCTGGGCAATTCCAGGTCCTCCTTCCTGCTAGCGTGCTGCCTCTGGGGCACCCCTATCCAAAATGAGCTTAAGAGGTAGAGCCAGGGGTTAAACTAAATGCATGGGCTAAAGGGCCCCTTAACTGGCTCCATCCTAGTCCCAGCCCCCCTTAATAATTAGATGGAGAAATTATAATGAATTCAGCCAGCCAACACAATGGAGTGAGTTTCAAAAACCTCTAGGAACCTGTTTTGCTCAAGAAAGAACTTTACTACAAACCCTCTGACCAAAGGATACAAAACATACAGATAAGTTTTAAATGTTCCATTGAATATGGTCACAATCCAGAATCAATACAGGACCAGTGGAAAGGATTTTTTTTTTTTTTTTTTTTTGCTTTGGGAGAAATTAGTCCAGGTTTTGGCTCAGAAACTGTGCCTACAGCATTGTGCCTCTTTTATTACTACTAAATTTGAAGGAAGGAGAGTTGAGTTGGGGAGGGAAAGCAGGGCTACCCCCCCTTTAGACAATGCTCTCCCTTATCAGGGCAGACTGCTGTCTGGTTTCCTGTCTCCAGCTCCGGCATGACTGCTTAAGACGAGAAATGGGGTCTAAGAAAGGGACAGGTCAGGCTTGAAAATGAGAATGCTAACGACCGTCATAATCCTCTTGCAACTCACTCCAAGAATATCACATATTAGCAAATCAGATAACAATTGTTTTAAGACTCTAGGGATTTTTTTTTTAAAGCCAGAACCAATGATAAATGAAACACTTCAGAAAGAAATCCAATTTCCAGAAAATAATGTAATTCCAGTATTTAAAGGATGAGGTAGCATATTTTTTTTTCTTTAAAGCGTATTTTTTTTTTTTCTTTAAACACAACTGCATGTAAAAACAGAGTAAGAAATACTGCCTAAGAAATCTGTCATTTTATAGCAAAAATGTTGGTTTGGAAATATTAAGTAGGCAAGTACCACAAAGGAGCATGAGAGCCAGTGCAATTAGGAATCATAATTTATATAGTCAAGAGATGAAACCATTATTCTCAATTTTGGTAATTACAGAAACTATCAATATCATTTCCCTCAACTATTTACCTTAGCATGTAAAATCCTGCAGATTTTTTTTCCCTGATAGAATAAGAATATATTAGACCTTAATCATCTCTATTAACCACCCCTCTGCCCCTACAAAAAGGGGATGAAAGAATTTGGGGAAAGCCAAATAAAGACTCTGTTTACCAAGTCTGGTTGGACTGTTAACAACTTTGGAACTAAAACAAAAAAACCTGCTTTAGTTGGGTTGCTTAAGAATTTAAGTTTAAAGGCCTCTTGTCTTACAAGTCAGCTTAAAGTTGCTCTTCCCAGAAGGGAACGGAAAAATCTTATTGAGACCTTCCAAAACACCTATGTTTTCTCAAGGAAAGTAATCAGTAGCCAATTATTTGATCCTTCATATCAGTATTTTACACTTTCCTTTTATATATAAGGAAAGAATGTGGTGGGATGTGCCATTTAAAGCCAAAGTAGTAGTATTAATTTTTAGGAGTATAAGGCCTGATTTGCTGCTTCAGCAACTCTCCAAATTAATTCCATTGGAGACATTGTAGATAATTACTTTAGATTTTTAAGAAAATGCTCAAATAAGTTTAAAAAATAAACTTGCCAGAAGTTTTCTTTTCCTACCAATTACAGCAGAACTTCCCTAGTTGACCACCTCCCAACACTGACCACCTTAAATGGACCTAATTTTCAAAGACTGGACATGTGCCACATGTATGTATCAGTACAGTTGGCCTAGTTCCTTATGTTGATCGCCTCCATATATTAACCAATTTGTTACAGTCCCTTGGGTGGTCAACTTACAGAGGTTCTACCATATTTCCTTAAAGCTCAGTTTCTCAAGAACCAAGAGAAAAAAAAAATTATTAAGGTAGGTTTGAGATAGTTAACCCAGAAATTTATTTACCTACAACTGACAGTATTTAATTTAAAGAAATGGAATTATGAAAAATCCATCATCAGGAAAAAAAGATTTTTTGTTTTAAAAATATAAGATTAAAATTTTCTAAACTATCACTAAATGAATTTGAATCTGTTTGTTGCAGGTTCTCCTTTGCGTCGAGATTTTTATTCCTAAGAAGGTTTGGAATTCAGATCTATAATACTGTACAGTGAAATCTTTGTCCTTACCAAAAAAAAAAATCCTGAGATCCTCACATGTGGTGCATGTCCAGTCTATGAAAATATGTCTTATGCTTTGCTTCAATTATTTCTCTAAAGGTTTTTCCTTCAAAACGTTAAGCAAGACTTTCAACTCAGCACAGGCTACCAAGCCTGCTTAAATTCTCCATGCACTGAAGCTGTCTTGAGCAGTATGTGTTAAACCTGCGTAAGAGTGGGCCACATCTTCCAGGTAAGGCTAGGTCTCCTAACCTGTAAGGTGTTAATCCTGATCCAAAATTGACAGCTTCAGGGCAAAATGCGTTATCTTAAAAACAAACACCCTACCTACTTCAACACTAGAATTTCAAACAAACAAAAAAAAGCCCTGCTTTCTATTTCTTTGCCAATATGCACTGAAATGTCTCAAAAATCACCATGTGGCAATGAAAAATTAAAACAACGTAAAAGTATTATTCACCCATATAAACACGGTGGAGCAAAGGGTGTACGTAAAAAGGTTAACTGACTTCTCATTATGACATAACACAGGCATCTTGAGCAATAGCAAGTGTGTAGAGACATGATAACTCCCTGGGTGGGGATACAGAGTTTAGGGGCAGGGACTAGGGCCTGGTCTGGGCTACTGATCTACCAGAAAACAGCCTGAAACAGGAAAGAGCACACATATGCCACTTGGAATGTATGACGCAAACCCCAGCCTTGAAACAAAGAACAGGAAACAGCTCTGCTGGCTGTGCTGGAGAGAAAGCACAGAGAAACATTTAGCCAGCCCTCCCTGACCCTATATTCATGAGCAGCTGGAGTTTTTTAAGACAACAACAGGGGGGTGGAGGTGTTTGTTCTATGGGTGTGAATAATAACACCATCTTTATATGGGGGACCTGCCCTATTTACAAATAGGAACTGCCACATACAGTAAACATCATAAGTGAAATGTGATTTTATCATGCTCAAGCAACAGAGACCTTCCTAATGAACACCAGCCTCCCTCCTGAGTCCTTTTGTTTCTCTCTGCTCCATCCCAATGGCTAGTCCTTAGCTCTAATCAAATTCTGAGTTAGGGTATTGATATCCTTTACCCCTAGAGCCTGAAGAAGAAAATGAAGATAGAGCACTGTTGCTAAGAATTCAGATTACAATTGGGTTACTCCACATAACTAAAAATGGACCAATTTTTAAGCCTCCTTTAGTCACAGAACTAAATTCCAAGACACAGATTGTGGGACATCTACAGTAACCCAAAAATTTCACTGTCTTCTTCAAATGCAGTTATAGTCATTTTTGCACTGAGCTGCTCATCTGTTCTACATATACACACGTGTCTACAGAATTCCACCTTTTGAGAATGTGGTTCTGTTGCTGACACTTCATTTAATCCAAAATTATTACACAATCTGTAGAGTACCAATTTTTACAAGACATCCTAAAATGGTTTTTTCCTTTAGGTAGTTAAGTCCATTCATAGTCTCTTTCCCATTATTTCTCTTTACTGTGTTAGCTAGGACTGTTTAGCACAGGTTTACATGAACAGAGATTGAAGAATCTGTGTAGACATAACTACAGGTAAAAGAAAAAAAAAAGGCATCACTGTGCTCATAGCAACAATCAGATTGGGTTTTAATTTAGAAACTTTGCAGTGAAGAAAACAATAGCTTTCTCCAAAACTGTGTTGTTGTTTTATATCTGACAAGGTTTTGTGGTCTAAGCAGCTACTTTTCTTTGTTATTCTCACATTAAGATTTGTACACTTGCATTCTCCTTCAAGCAAGCCAAATGTTCCTCTGGGTGTACTGAACTTACTACCAATAAGTCCATTAGGATTTTCCCTTCTACTAGTTCTGCAGCAAACCGCATTGACTGTAGGAATCAGTTTCTCCAGGGAGTTTAAATTAATCAAACGTCTTACTTCAGGTGTCTATTGACAGTCTAAGGTGAACTAACATACTTCATGTTTCAAGCCAGAAGAAAACATTAGTGGACTTTTTTCTTTAAACAATTCTACTCACTTGAAAAATTCTGGAGATTGTTAGTGCTAGCAAGTCTTCCCTAGGGTGAGACAGAATATCATCCAGATGAATTTCTCACATAAAAAATGCTCCTCAAATCCATACATAAAGTGCTCATAAAAGGACAGCACAAAATTGCAGTGTGGAAAAACCTATAACGAATAACCAGCCTATTCCCCAGTTGATTTTGGTTAATAATTGCAGATACTAAATCTAAATTTAATCAGAAATCCACTTCATACTTTCCCCCATACATCAGCCTTTTTTGAGAATATGATCAAAAAAGTGTCTCAGGTGATATTAATGGAAAACTAAATTCTGAGTTAGTAAAAAATTCAGTGGTTCGGCGTTAAGATGTTTATTTTAGTGAAATACAAGAAGGTGAACAATTTCCAATTTCCGTTTTAACTTTACTTATTAAAAACAAGCCCCATTCACATACTTCGAGTTATTACTGTAGACTGCTATAAAATTTAAAGCAGAAAACTGTTTCTCCCAGTAATCTGCCCCCAAAATGGATGTGACAATTCCAGGTCTTATCTGCCATCTGTAAGAAAGTCATTCTGATGTTAGGTAGGTCCTATGGGTCCCGGTCCAGGGATCAGTTCCTCGGTACCACCAGACTGGGCTGGAGGCAGTAGCCTAAGGCGCTCTCCGCCTCCAGCCACGCCGCAATCCTTGCTCCAAGCACTGCGGCAGGTTCCCTCCGTGCCCGCAGGAGGACTCTCCAAACCCGGTCAGCTCTTTTTCTCCTGCCCCCAAAGATCCAGACGCCCTGGCAGCTCCCGTGCTCAGGACCGAGTGGGATGCTGCCTCTCATCCCCAGTGGCCCCAAGTTTCCTCCCAGAGAGTCCAGGAGGCTGCTCCAAGTTTGCTCTAGGCCGGGCAAGCGGCAGCGCACCGGGTCCCGAGAGGGGGCGGCTGGGGGCGCGGGCGGGGGGCGGGGAGGGGAAGGACCCGCGAGCCCCGGCGAGGGGGGGTTGCGGAGGGGGAGGAGCAGGAACGCGCGGCCTCGGCGCTACCTTTCTCCAAACAACGTTGCCACACGCGGAGAGCACTGAGATTTCTGGGGCTTTGGAGGGAAGAGCGAGCGGGCGGGCGGGCGGAGGCCGGGGACCACACAGGTGAGCCCCCGCCCGCGCCCCGCCCGGGGCCGCGGCGGGCGCTGCCGGGCCCGCTGCCCAGCACCCCCGGGGCGCACGGCGTGTCCCCTTGACCCCACATTTGGGTTCGCGCACCCGGGGCCCCCTCCCCCTCGCCTCCTTCTCTGCCCCCACCCCGGCCGCGAGGAGCCGCTGCACTTTCCCAAGCCCACAGGCGCCCCCCCGCGCTGCACCCCCAACCCACTCCCGGCGCCCCCCTCCATGGGAAAAAAATGAAACCAGACAAGCTGAAAAGGGGGCAGGCGGGAGTCGGGGCGAGCAAGAGCGGTGAGGGAGAGGGGACTTACTTTGCGAGGCGCGGTACTGAGCGCGGCCGACGAGAAATAAAGGCCCGGACCCGGGCTGCCCCGAACCCCGAGAGTGCGGTACTGTCAGCGCTCCGCTAAGGGCGGCGACGGGCGCGGGGCACGGAGACCGGGACGGACGCGCGTGCGGCGGGCGCGGCGCGGTTCGGCTCGGCGGGCGCTCCCGCTGCGCTCCGGCTCGGGCCCCGGCTCCACACGGCTCCGCTCCTGGCTCCCCTCTGGCTCCTGGCACCAACTCCGGGCAGTCACATGACGCCGGCGCCGCTCGCTCTGCGAGCCTCCCGGGGCTGGCGGGGTAAGTAGAGGCTGGGACCCGGGGTGGGAGGGTCAGGGAGGGGAGAGGGAGCCGCCGCGGCCGCCCGGGCTGGGCGCGTCCCCACCCACTTGGGTGGAGGCAGCAGCCGGAGGGGTCGGCCGAGTCACTCGCGCAAACACGCACCCCGCCCTGCGCCCTTCCCCCGCCACCCCCGCCTCCCGCGCCGCCTCCGCCCCGCCCCGCCCAGTCACCCGGGGACGGCCTGACAGACACTCATTATTCCCCGGAGCCGGGCACCGCCCCGCTGGCCCAACCTGTCCCGCGAGGCGTGGCGCGGCCGTGGGGCTGGGCGTGCGCGCTGCGGCCCCCGCCCAGCCCCCCGCCCGGCCCGGCCCGCGCCCCGCCCCGCGCCCTCCGCCCGGGAGCCCGCGCCCCGCCCGCCCGGCCGCGCCGCCGCGCCGCCGCCCGAGCCCTGGGGGAAGGAAGGGCGGCGCTGCCCGCTCCGGGCGTCACACGGCTGCTGCCCGCTGCGCCGCTTCCAAAACACACAGCCGAGCTCGCGGGCGAGCCGAGGCGGGGGACGCGGGCGGCCGGGCCATCAATCAGCCGGCTCCGGCGGGAAGGGCGGCCCCGGGCGCGGCGGGAAGGGCTGAGCCCCGCGGCCAGCGCGGCCCCTCCTCGGCCGAGTACACACAAGTCTCTGAAAGAAAAAACTGCGTGGAGGCAGCTCTGGAGAAGGAGCGGGTGGGCCGGGACGGATTCAGGAGAGAAAGGGAGACAGCTGGGGAAGGGGACAGCGGTCGGGGCACTTCCAGCCTCCATCGGCCCCGAGTTTCCAGGGTCAGCCGACACCTTGCGGGCGCGCTTTTCCGTTGTGTCCCGCTGGTCGCCTGTTAGTGGAGGGACGGCCCTTGCGGCGACCCCGCCTCGCGGGACTTTTCTCTGAAGGCCGGGAGACCCCGAGGCAAACCTCCCACGGCCAGGCCTGTCACTGGAGCGTAAAGCGACATTTATTCATCCGGGCATGCCTAAAAACTTGGCAAACTTTGCTCGGATCTTCCCACCCAGAGAACTCGGGGCAGGCTTTGGCCTTGGTCCGGCGACCCTTTATTTAAGTCGCTTCTTTGGGACCGCGCGCGACCGAGTTCAGTGACCTCAGAGCTGGGAGCGAACGCGCTGGTACAAACGCTGTTTCTGTGAAAGCCAGGCCCCCTTCCAGTACTTTGTATAGCTTTGTGCTAGAGTTTAATGCCTTTTGAATTTCTCTTTAAGCAGTATTAATGTAATAAAGAATGCAATAAAAAGAACAAAGGACAAATTGGTTCAATTGTTTTAGTCCTGTGTGATGTTTAAAAACACGCCTGCTTCAGTCTAAGGCGTGTTATTGCTTCAAGATGTTTTAAAGGCCCTTCAGGTTCACCCTTTTCATTTTGATGCTTCATCTAGAGATGGTGCTACTTAAAATGTGGTGATAAGAGTATATTCTGAGCTCCTTCGTGTAGCGACACAGTATTATAAAATTAGTTAACCGGTAACCTCAAGTAGTGAAGGACCGCAGGGAGGACACCCAGGACTGACAGCAGTTCTCGTGCCATCATGCTGTCCCATATGATGAATTTTGAAATGTAAAAGGTGAGTGTTTCTTTCATAATGAATAAAAGATGCAAGAAAAAAATGTTGCATTCTTGTGAATCACTGACTGCAATATCTTGATCACTGACATCGTGAATTATCTGATTGGATGCCTTGGATTCATACTAGCTGAGAAACCTTGTTAGAGAGGACCAGTGGAATTGTTTGCATGTTAGTGCCTGCCTTGGCTCATAGTAGGTGCTCAGAAAACATGTATGTACCTAAAGGGACACAGTGGTGAAAACTTGAAGCACATCTACCATGTTTTTCACATTGTTGAAGTGGGTGTGGACTCAAAGGGGAAGCGTGTAATAGGCCTATCAGAGAAAAGTGTGATCCAAGATAAGAAAGGGGCAGCTTTGGTAGGGAGATGAAGGGGAGGGGGAAAGAAAAGCCATTTTTAAAAAAGTTAATGAACACACTGTGTTCAGTGCCCTAGGGGAAACAGTGCAGATGCAACTTGTACAAAAATGAATCCAGTGCTGGATAGGTAGCTTAGCGAAGGACACCACTGTCCTTGCCCGTGCCCAAACCAGAAGTGCCTGAGCGATCTTTGACTCCTCTCTTGGGGTCATTACCCATCATTCACTGAATCCTGGGCTGCCTTGGTCACTATTTGCTCTCTGGCCAATAAGCGGGTCCAGCCTGTTGCCTTACTATCTTTTGGGCATCCTGTGTCTAGTGTGGCTAACGTGTGGGAAAGGAATCGGTGCAGGGGAGTAAGAGTGCCCCTTCTAGAATAGCAAATCTAATCATGCTGGCTCACCTTAGCTGACCGCCCTTAGGATCAAGTCCAGGAGCTTAACACCTCTGCTGACCTGGCCTCTACCTGCCATAATAGACTCTCCACTCCCTGTTCTCCTTTCCTGTTCTTTCTCCAGCAGCGCTCAACTTCTTTCTTCTTTTTTTTAGACAGAGTCTCACTGTGTAGCCCTTGGTAGAGTGCTGTGACATCATAGCTCACAGCAAACTCAAATTCTTGGGCTTAAGCAATTCTCTTGCCTCAGCCTCCCAAGTAGCTGGGACTACAGGCGCCCGCCATAACACCCAGCTATTTTGTTGTTGTTGTTGTTGCAATTGTCATTGTTTTAGCTGGCCCGGTACCAAATCCGCCAGCCTCGGTGTATGTGGCTGGCACTGTAACTACTGTGCAACCGGTGCTGCCTCAACTTCTTCTTCCTTTTTTATTTTTTTTTTGCAGTTTTTGGCCGGGACTAGGTTTGAACCCACCACCTCTGGCATATGGGGCTGGCGCCCTACTCCTTTGAGCCACAGGCGCCGCCCTGCCTCAACTTCTTTCTTTTCCTTTCCCCCAACCCTCTCTTCCCATCTCTGGCTCTTTGCACATGTTCAGTTTTTGAGGTGGAAAAACCTCCTTACCCTCTCTTCCAACTCCCAACCTCCTCCCCATTTCCCTAAATTGTATTCATCCTTTCCTTGGCTTAAATGATATTCTCTCCAAAATACATCATCTCTCACCCTTCCTTGGATGAGCTGAGGTGCTCCCTCTTGATGCTGTGGGAGCATTCCTGCTCCCTCGTCTAACACTTCCCATTCTTTCTTGTAATTGGTTATTTAATGATCTCTATATCACTAGAATGGGAACTCTGGGAGGGCCAGGTCTTTTCAGCAAAATTGTATTCTAGGATCCAGATGCTCAGTAAATACTTGTTAAAGGAATAAATGTGTTTTATGAACTGAGAGGAAGGAGGAGTCATTCTGAGCTCAAGAGATGAGCAGAGGCATTCGGGAAGCAAGGGGCCATGACAACACCTTGAGTAATCCAAGGTCTTTGAAACAGTGAAGAGGAGGGACAGATGAGGGGATTCTTTGTGCTGCATGTTTTTAAGCAGCAGAGTGAAAGTAGTGCCCAGCTCTTCTTTTTATCCCTAACACTAGCACAGTGGCTAGCGCCTGGTTAGGTGTGCAGTAAAGCCTGAGTAAAATGCTCAAGTTTGGTCTTTGTGGTGGCTGTTTTACCCTTGTTTCTTGCTGACAGCAGTCCAGCCTGGCTGAGATGTGGGCAGCATGAGCTCAGGGAAGGATGCCCCTCTTTGGTCCCAGCAGATTGCTCCCAGTCATGGTAATCACAGTCTCTTTTGCAGGTGACTGATTAGAGCAGTGATTTTCAAATAGTGTGTCGTGAGAGGATCTTAGGTGTGCTGTGAAGATTTTTAAAGATCATTACTTAAATTATTTTCAAAAGCAGTTCCAAGCACAGTAAGTATATATATTTTTTGTAACTCTTTTTTTTTTGGGGGGGGGGTCAACATAATTTGAATGTGTTGCGGAAGTTAACTATAGGTTCAAGTGTGCCATGAGATAAAAAAGGTAAAAAACACTGGCTTAGAGAATAGGTATGTGACCTAGTTCTGGCAAGTGGGATACGAAGGGAAGTGAACGGAAAGGTTGTGAGAAATCTTTTTCTTCCAGATACAAGGAAACCTGCAGACTGCTTTGGAAGTTGTTATGTGAAGGTGCAATACTCAATGCTGTGGCAGCCATCTTGTAGTCATGAGAAGAGAGATAAGTTTAGATTTTCCATGTGGACAGTCCTTTTTTCACCATTTAGTTTCCAGCTCAAATGTTACCCCCCCACAGGAATGACGTCCTTGACCACACACTCTAATATAGATGCCCCTTCCCGTTGCTGTAGTTTGGATGTTTGTTCCCTCCAAAGCTCATGTTGACATTTGGATACCCTCCCAATGTTGGAGGTGGGGCCTAATGGGAGGTGTTAAGGTTTTGGGGGGCAGATCCTTCACAAATAGATTAATACCTTCCCTGGGGGTGGGGAATGAGCGAGGTCTTGTTCTTTTAGCTCCTGAGAGACCTAACTCAAAAAGGAGGCTGGCAACTTCCTCCTCCCTCCCTTGCTCTCTCTCGCCCTGTGATCTCTGCACAGCCAGTTTCCCTTCAGCTTCTGCCATGAGTGGAAGAAGCCTGAGGTCCTCATCAAGTGCCCAGTCTTGAACTTTTCTAGACATGAGACTCATATGCCAAATGAACCTTTTTTCTTTATCAGTTACCCTTATATTCCTTTATAGCAACACTAAATGGGCTAACACACCCATTCACTATCTAGTCATTGTCCTATTTTATTTCTTTTTACACATCATTAACTAAAGTTACCTTGTTCATTTTTGTAAAATTTATTTTCTACCTTTTCTTCTCATTGGAATCTAAACTCCTAGGCGGCACCTGTGGCTCAGTGGGTAGGGCGCTGGCCCCATATACCAAGGGTGGCAGGTTCAAACCTGGCCCCGACCAAATTGCAAAAACAACATCAAAAATAATTATACAACAACAATAACAAAAAAGCCAGGAAGGCTGTGTTAACCAGTGTGATGAAAATGTGTCAAACGGTCTATAAAACCAGTGTATGGTGCCCCATGATCGCATTAATGTACACAGCTATGATTTAATAATAATTTAAAATAATTAAAAAAAAAAAAAAAAAGAATCTGAACTCCGTAAGAGCAGGGACACTGTCTCATTCACTCCTCTTTTCTAAGCTTCTAGAACAGTGTCTGACAAATAGAAGGTGTCCCATAAATATTCGTTGATTAATGGATGATATCTAAAGTACCCCAAGACAAACGGCTCCATCCTGGAATGGATTCAGGGCCTCGTGGACATAAGCCATTACAAACCTCCTGTTTTTCTTTGGTGGCTTATATCATGGTTAGGTTCATCTCAGGTAATCTCTTTCTGCTACACAAATACATATTCTTGAGATTCCTTCTTCCTTCTCCACTCTTCTTTAGAGGTTTTCTATTCCTTCCCCAGAAAAGCTTCTCCTCCTCATTTGGTAATGATGGACAAAATTATGAAGGCAAAAGAGCATTACATACTTATGAAATTATGAGACACACAGATACATCTAGTTTAAAGGAAAACAGAACTATACATTTTGAAGTAAAATTAGAAATGCTGGGCTACAGATCATTCACATTTGAAGCATTACAAAGGGTCTGGAGATCCTCTGTGGCATCTCGGCAAGTTTCCATTTATATTATCCATCCATCCATCCATCCATCCATCCATCCATCCACACATCTATCCATCCATCTATTCACCCACCCACCCACCCACCCACCCATCAATTCATCCGTCCACTCATCCATCCTTCCATCCATTCATCCATCCACCCAACCAATTTATAATTTGCAGAAAATACTGACATTGAGTTAGGTGACCAAGAGTTCTCATAAAGATTAAACTGGATATATGATCCACCTTGCCTTTGGGAGCATTATGCATTTCTGGTACAGGTGAGCAATTGTCTTAGATTGTATTTGTCAGGACAGTGCAATCAAAGGACAATGACACAAAAGTAGGATCTTGGAATCTCAGAAGGTAGAACAGAAGGAGGCTCTAGAGGGTTAGCCAAGGGATTGGTGAAGTGAACCTCTCCTTTCATTGACTCTTTGGTTTTTCACTGGCCATTTGGACAGTTGGGCTTGTACAGGTTCTTGGAACTGGAATTTGTCCTCAAAATAACATATAGGGTATTAACTTAGAAAGCCTCTCCAGAGAGAAAAAGCTAAAAACCCAAAAACTAGCCAGCAAACTAGACTGAATGGAGCTGAAGTTCCTATTTCTCAAGAGATTATAGAAATATACTTCTTGGAGCACAAGGTCCACCAATCCTTTCCTGGGTTCTTGTACCTGGATCTGTTGATTCAGCAGGCAAGCAGAGATGTCCACAGCTGTGGATGTGAGACTGTGCAAGAGATTCCCTTCATGCCCCCAAAACAGTACGCGGGCAGGGCCCGTGGCTCAGCTGGGGCGTCTTGCTGCTCTGCTGTGTCTGTTATTGTTCTTCAGGTTTTCTGGGTAACTATAAGCAACAGCCCTGGTTAGTTCCTCTTGAGATTGCCCACTCCTCCCCACCCTTATTTCTCACCTCCCAGCATCCTGTTTGTCTCCCTGACTCTGTTCCCCGCCCAGCCCCACCCCCACTGTCCTGTTAGCCACGTTTATCTTCCCTCCGTTAAGCAATTTCAACTTCTGATTTTTATTGTGTTCCCACATCCAATCTACTTAATTTTTTACTCATTGATGGATACTTTCTTGTATTGTGAATACCTTTAAAATGTGTCTAGATGTATATTTTAGCGTTTGTCTCTGCACCTTGTCTTAAAGATGCTATGTTTCCAGCAAATTCTAAATATGTAATTCTGCCCAAGAGTCAAATCTTCACATGGAGGGGAATAAAAGGAAATTTGGGGAATTTGTGCTAGGAATGGGCCTTTTCTTGGTGATCTTTGCCTATTTAAAGTTACTTGGTTATGACAGGAACAAGAAAATCTACAATATATAATGTATTCATGCTCACATCAGCATATTTAGTTTATTAGATTTTAAAGAATAATTTAGCCAGTCAATAGCTTTTTATGAACTATTTGGACTTACATTTCAATTTTTCTCATTGCTGTTGCCAATGGATCTATTAACTGTAAAACATTATGAAATCTAACGTCTCAGTTTTGCAGGTTTATGAGAAATATTTAAAACATCTTCAGAATCCCAACATTAAAAAAAGCCACTAGTGCTTTAGCCTGGTAGTCAGAGAAAATTCATCTTCTAAAAAAGAGAAAAATTTGAAAAAGGAGAGAAATACCTTCAAAACTCATTAAATACAACTTTTACTGCACAGTAATTTTATCAGTTTTGAAGAGAAACGAAGATTCAAAAGAAGCAGAAATTAATGATGGTGGAATTCTAAACCGATAACTGAGAAACTAGACGCAGTGGCTCATTCCTGTAATCCCAACACTCTGGGAAGTGAGGCAGGTAGATTGCCTGAGCTCACGGGTTCCAGACCAGCCTGAGCAAAAGCGATACCCTTGTCTCTAAAAAAATAGCTGAATATTCTTGGGGGCGCCTGTAGTCCCAGCTACTCAGGAGGCTGAGGCAAGAGGATCTCTTGAGCCCAAGTGTTTGAGGTTACTGTGAGCTATGACTCCACGGCATTCTACCAAGGGCAACAAAGTGAGAGTCTATCTCAAATAAATAAATAAATAAATAAAAATAAATAAACTGATATCAGTATTGTATATTTCTTTCTTTTTTTTTTTTGAGACAGAGTCTCACTATGTCACCCTTGGTAGAGTGCCGTGGCAGGCATCACAGCTCTCAGCAACCTCTAACTCTTGGGCTTAGGTGATTCTCTTGTCTCAGCCTCCCAAGTAGCTGGGACTACAGGCACCTGCCACAATGCCCGGCTATTTTTTTTGTTGTTGTTGCAATTGACCTTGTTGTTTTAGCTGGGCTGGACCAGGTTCGAACCCACCTGCCTCGTTGTATATGGCCGGCGCCCTAACCACTGAGCTATGGGCGCCGAGCCGTTATATTTCTCTTATTTTGTGGAGATCTGAAAGTGATTTTCCACACATTCACACAAGTTTCTCTCCTTTTCCATGTTTGTTCATTTTCTTATGTGGCAAACTATTCAAACACAACTCATTTTCTTTTCACTTGGTGCTAAGAAAATGAGGGCGTTTCAAAGAAGTTTCCAAGATTCAGGATGAGATAGGAAGGGTTTATCCCTGTGTCCCAGGAGAGATACTCACTTTTCTTTCCCTCACCAAACATCTCAAGGTGTTGTTCCTGGTGTGTTGTGTTTGGAAGTACCTTTCCAAAGTCCAGCCCTTGGACTTAGGTGTTCTTAAGTAGATAGTCTTGTCACCTGAGTAGTGTAGCTTGGATAACAACAAAATTAATCACATTTCTTAAAGTGTTTCCCTTAACTTTCTTCTGTACTTGGAGAAAAAGTACCTTAGATCCTTAAAAAAATTCCAGTTAACTTGTAAAAATACATCACGTAAGTCAGACAGTAAATGAGACTGAATTATACTGCTGTGGCGGTGTTTATGTTATTTTAATTACAGATAACTTTCTATTCCATAGTTTTTGGAAACTAGGGAAGGAAGTCAAAGTTTGTTTAGCTTATTTTAAAGAAAATCTTTCATTTAAAAAAAAAAGTGCGTATAACTCAAATTTTCTTTTCAAATCTAAAAAACAAATCCTCCAAATTTTTTTTTTTTAAATTATTGTCTTATTCTAAAATTACTACCAGCAAACTACCCTGTGAAGTTTATATTTCTAGTTAGCTTGAAATCCAGCAATTGGGTGGTGCCTGTGGCTCAGTGGGTAGGGCGCTGGCCCCATATACCAAGGGTGGCGGGTTCAAACCCGGACCTGGCCAAACTGCAACAAAAAAATAGCTGGGCGTTGTGGCGGGGCACCTGTGGTCCCAGCTACTCGGGAGGCTGAGGCAGGAGAATTGCCTAAGCCCAGGAGCTGGAGGTTGCTGTGAGCTGTGACGCCATGGCACTCTACTGAGGGCGACAAAGTGAGACTCTGTCTCAATAAAAAAACAAAAAACAAATCTAGCAATTGTTTACAAGCTAATTAGGGCAAAGGCTTTGACTTTTTTTCTAGTTTCTGTTGTAGTGTTTATGCTTAACAGTTCTATATTATTCTATTGACTAATTTCCTTGACCAAATGACTTTTAAAATTTGAATTTATTTGCCTCTATTATTATTTATATAGTAAACTATAGTTTGTAAATCAATACTACATAAATAATAGTATAATTTATGGTTTTATATTTTATACCTTATTGTGTATCACTTGCTTTGAGTTATAGCCTTAAAACTATGCACTTTACTCAAAATAATATTATTTTGAGCCTTATTTCCTAAGGAAAATATCATAATTAAATATTATATTTCATATATTATAATTAAGAGTCATGCAAAATGTCCTATTATATCACATAAAAATGGAGAGAAAGTTAGAAATAGCCGAAGATTGTGATATCCATGCTCACGTGGATAGAAATAACCTCTCCTATTCCACCCCAATTATTTTTTATTTAACATTATTGCTTAGATGCACTTACACGAAAAGTAACATAACAATAGGACTTTTAAAGGTCAGGCTCACTGGCTCACATCTGTAATCCTAGCACTCTGGGAGGCAAACGAGGGAGAATCCATTGAACTCAGGAGTTCTAGACCAGCTTGAGCAAAAGTGAAACCCTGTCTCTACTAAAAAATAGAAAAATTAGCTGGGCATTATGGTGGGTACCTATAGGCCCAGTTACTTGGGAGGCTGAGGCAGGAGGATCTCTTGAACCCAGGAGTTTGAGGTTGTTGTGAGCTAGGTTGAGGCACTGTACTCTAGCCTGGGTGACTCTGAGTAAGTCGCATAAAAAAAGGTCTCAAAAAATTAAAATAAAATAAAGGTTATTTGAAGATGAGATCAAGTGGTGAGAAAACAACTTGAGGAAACTCACACTGGTTCTTTTCTAAAGGCTTTGCATTAAATCAAAAGAAAATAATTCTTCTTACAATGGGTCATGTTTCATGTCAAGGGAATCAGAAGAATCACTGATAGTTAAAAAAAAAAAAACAAACCCAAAACAAAAGAAATTCTTTACAGTATTTCTTTTACCTGTGATTGCATAAACATACCCTAGCTGTTTGCCAAAGCCCACAAAAGCAGAGATCAAATGTATTTCTGCATCCTGCTTCTGGTTTGGTTATCCGAGGTAAGTGCCTACTCAACGAAAACAGCAAGAGGAAGGAATATTACCAAAGGAAACTCCCGGCATTAATCAAATAGGCATTTTTCAAAACTAGGGCCTGATGGATGTTTGTTATACCGATGTTAACAGTGAAGCTGTAGCTTTTGGAAGCCACAGCATCACCATTGACTATATTATTGCAATTCTTTATTTCTCAATTTTAGTAGGACTTACCCTCAGGCTGTTAGAGACACTTGGATTGCTAGTTTCTTCTCTGGCTCTTTGTACTGTCAGGGCTGAGGTTGGGTGCAAACCCTGACTATGTGTTTTCCAGTGATTCAAGCCAAAATCTACTTACAACATTTGCTGGACTCCTACTTAGAGCTAGAATTAAGTGTTTTTAAAGGCCTCTGTCCTCAAAGAACTTACAATCTATAATGGAAACCAGACAGAGTCACACAAAGTTGACTTAAGGGTATGAGGAAGTAAGTGGTGCCTTTTTAAAAAGCAGCAAAAGAAGAGGGGTGTCACTTTGGCTTCAGAAGGTGAGGCTTCATGTGAAAGGAGTAGTTTGAACTGAGCCCAGAAGGATGGTATTTCTGAAAGTGATGCAGAGGCTAGGGTGGTTTCAGCAGATGGATCTGTGGGGGGACTTGGGGAAGTGACACTGCACTGGAGACAGAGAGAGAGAGAGAGAGAGAGAGAGAATAACACAGTGCTTCCACTTATCCAAGAAATTTGGATGTTAAACAGTTAAGGACCTCCTCTACCACAGTTGGAATTTCCAAGACCAGCTTGGCTTTCATGACATTTCACCCTTTTTGATTAAGGTGATTTAAGTGTGACTTGATATTGACAGCATTACAAAGCCTATATAAATACATTTACAAATCAGGTAACAATTTTTTTTTTCAGACGGTGTCCTGATTTGCTATTTGGAAAACAGGATTGTTTATCCAGTCTTCAAAAAGATGCAAAATGTCTGTACCAAGCTCAGAACCAGACATTTATGGAATAGCTCAACAATTATTTGCCAGGTGCTTGCCGTGTGCCAGGTTCTGTTCCAGGCACTTGGGGTACAATATAAAATAAAAAGAAAACGCTGAAACTTTTATTGAGGCAGTATATCAGGTTTTCTAGGGCCGCCACAGCATGGTGGCTTAAACAATAGAAATTTATTTCCCTATAGTTCTGGAGGTTGTAAGTCCAAGATAAGGTATTGTCAGCCAGGCGGGTTGCAAAGCAGGATCTGTCCCAGACTTCTCTTGTTGACTTGCCGATGGCCACCTTCACCCTGTGTCTCACATCACCTTCTCTCGACTTGCCTGCATCCAAATCTCCACTTATAAGGGCACCAGTCATATTGCTACTCTAATGACCTCATTTTAACTTAATAACTTCTGTAAAGACACCATGTCCAAATACTGAGAGGTGGGATTTCTACATAAAAATTTTGGCTAGGGACACAATTCAGCCTATAGCAGGTGGACAGTGGTGGTAGAGTAATGAATAAGCCTAGAACTGGTGTGGTGGTGGCTGCAATGTGCCAGGTGCTGTACCAGGCATGTTCCCATGTGCCATTGCATTTAATGCTGGTAACCAACCTCGGAGGCAAGTGTTGTTCTCTTCACTTTACAACAAGGAAATAGAGGGAAGATCATGTTAATTCATAGAGGGGCTTTTTAAAAATGATAGTGTATTTAATGCTTTCATCAGGTCAAAGCCTTGCAAATGGAAATTAAGCCACAGCTAACTATGTAGAAATATATACATAGATAGTTCTGATTCAGAATTGACCATTTTTAGGATATTAACCTAGAGAGGGGTATGGGGAAGGTTTTCTAAAACATTAGTTTCTAAGAATAAAACCCAAGGTAGGAGTGATTTTTGATGAATAAATACTTTTTCTTTCTGCATACAGTCTAATATATTATGTAATAACATTTTGACATATAATAATACATTATTAATACTAATTTTTAATTATAAAAATTATAAAAATTTTAAATAAGATATAATAAATACATCATCATTTATTATATAAATGCTGCATTTTATATAGTAATGATCATTTCCTTTTGATTATCTAGATTCAAATGAAGTTACAGGTCATTTCTAACCTGTTTTTGATTTACTCCCCTGACCTGTTGCCTGACTGCACACTCCTCCTAGGGAAGAAATCCTCTTTGCTTTATCTGCATTGCCTTGTATTAAGACAACATTTATGGTGGTCCTACCTACCACCTGGAAGGTCATTTCCATGCTTCTCAAAAAATGGAAAACAAAAGGACAATATGGGGCATTTTTTTATAACTATCAATTCTATTTCATTATTTTATGGTAGAAAAAGTTATGCCAATTAATCCCTGGATAATTTAAAAGGTGATGTCAATATCGAAACAAAATAAGTATACATTATTGCATAAAATGCAAAATTTGCATGAACTTTCAACATAAAACCTATTTCAGAGAAATTGCTCTTGTTTTGAGTGTGCCGTCAGTTCAACACAAATGTGAGTTTCCCTTTCTGTCAGAGTGGGTCTTGAGAGAAAACATAGGAGAAGTTGTCAACATTTTTTTCATCCAAGCTTCCTAACAGCCAGGTGAGGTCTAGTGTCCTCCTTTAAGAGATCAGAAAACAGAAGCTCAGATCAATTACCTTGTCTAGTTATCACAATAGGTAACTAGCAGGGGCAGGTGTTAAACTTTGTGACTCTAACTCTGGAGCATTTCCTGCTGTACTATAGCTACTCCTTAGATGAGTTGGCTTCAGTCCTCACGAGGCTGGGTAGGTCTCCAGTTCTCCATTTCCACATGTCCCAACCTACTTCATTCATAAACTCATGAACTTATTTATGCCTTTATTCGATACTTTATTGGGAGACAAACACTGGCCAGATTCTACGTCATCCCCTGAGCACACAGTGGATAGCAATAAAGGCATAGCTCAGTGGTTCTCAACCTTCCTAATGCCACGAGCCTTTAATACAGTTCCTGTGGGTCGTGACGCACAGGTTGAGAACCACAGGTAGAGCTACTTCCATCATGGAGCCTACAGTCCAGTGGGAGAACAGATATTGAGCAAATAGTTGCCAAAAAATATTTTAAGAAACTGTAATGAATGACATAAAGAAAAAATATAGGGTGCCATTAAGGAAAACGATAGGTGAATTAATAGAGGCTGATGATCAGGGTATACCATCCTGTACAACTTCTCACTACAATTCCCTCTATGCCCATTAGATTCCTTCCCTGTCTACAAGAAGATCAAATCCTCACTCTTACCCATCATATTTATCCTTAACTTTTTTTTTTTCGAGACAGTCTCACTGTGTCACCCTTGGTAAGTGCTGTGGCATCACAGCTCACAGCAATCTCAAGTCTCATTCTGTTGCCCTGTTTTTGTTGACTGATTGGAGTTGTTATCCTTTGATAAAGAAATGCCACTGATAACAAAACAACTTTTTGAGGGGGTATCTATCTATCTATCTATCATCTATTTCTACCAATTATATTTTGGGTCAGTTCCTTCTTTCAACTATAAATTCCTGGAGGTAGACAGTCCTATTTGTTTAACTTAATACAATCTGGAGCTAATGGTAATTGCTTCCTAAACCTTTCACATGCATTTAAAAGAGGAACATCCTTTCTGAACCATGAACTTGTACCTCTGATATAAGTGTACAATGAATGCAGACATGCACAGCTCAAGATTAACCTTCTTTCAGCTTCTTCTATAAAATCCTCTTTGCTTTTCTGTCAGAACCTGAGCATGAGAAATTCAGGTAATGTACTTCATCATCAACTATGTAGGCAAACTCATCAGGAAAGGTTCTACAACTACCTCTCATACTTCAGACAAGTTCAAACCTCCTTTGGAAAGTCTGAAGACCTGCAGTGCATTACACAGAAAATTCCACTTATCAGAAGGTGACAGGAGTGGATGTCCTTTTATAGTTACAATGGGACAACAGTGACCAGACCTAACTACCACTGTGAATTATTAGGAAACTATATAAAATATGAAACAACTTGTTTCCTAAATTGATGCCTGAGAGAAGAGAAACAAAGTGAGCTCCATACTTACCCTGGCTTTCTGTCTGCAAGTGATTTCTAGACTGTGCACCTCATAAGGAGGGACCTGAACAGATCCTGGTAGCCTCACTAAGTTGACAAGATGGAGATCAGAGTTTGAGGAGGCAGAGGTGGCTAGAGGTAGGAGGGCAGAGTTCTGAGAGAGGAGCTATGCAGAAAAAGAGAATATGTCTAGCAGTCTCTTGAGTTCTTATACTAAGATGTGGGTACTCAGAATGACACTCCACAAGTCTGGGCCAAAAGTCTGCAGAGTTGTAAACTGAATAAATCCCATAGCACACATGAAAGTGTTTGAGGTCTCACTAGCCAAAGGGGGGTCCTCGTTCATCCTTGGGACATTCAGTGGAGACCCCAGAATAATCATATCTTAGTAAGTGGGGTTCAACTATCCTTGGAGTGAGGGTACTCTACACTAGGGTGTGGAATCACTTCCTTAAATTTACAGAGAGCAAACATTTTGAGCTTGTGAATCATATGGTCTTTGTCACAACTAATCAATTCCTTTATTATAGTGTGAAGGGAGGCATAGACAATATATAAGTGAATGGGTATGGCTATGTTCCAATAAAACTTTATTAACAAAAATACATGGCTAGCCTGTAGTTTGCTGACCTCTGCACTGTGCAATAGAAATATAATGCAGGCTACATATGTGGTAAAAAAGTAAAAAGAAATAAGTAAAATTAATTTTAGTAATGTATTTTACTTAGCACAATATATCCCAAATGTTATCAGTTCAACATGTAATCCATATAAAAAATTATTAATGAGAAGTTTGCATTCTTTTTCGCCTATTAGACCTTTAAAATCCAACGTGTATTTTATACCTCTCTCACATTGCAATTCAGATTAGCCACATTTCATTAACCACACACAGCTAGTGACTACAGAATCCGACATCATAGTAGCTCTAGACTCTCTCTAGTAAAGCTTAAAAACAGGCCTTGACGATTAACAATTAACTTTACTGCTGGCAAAACAAAGCTCAATTCTATTTAAAGGAAGACAATACAATGCAGATATTTATGGATGTAACAATAATAATATCGGCATCAAAGAAAATTATTAGACGTGCTAAACAGCAGGAAAAAAATACCAATAACAAGGAGAAGACTTTGTTAAGAGAAATAGACCTAGAAATGACAAGATAATGGAATGAGCAAAGATGTTAAGATAAATATTTTTATTATGTATAAGTATTTAAAAGAAAACTCAAGGATATTGAGAAAAATGAAAAATGTAAAAAAGAAGCAAATGGGACTCTAGGGATGAAAAAAATACAGTATATGAAATGAAAATGTCATTAGATTAGGCAAAGCAGAAGAAAAGACTTGTGAACCAATAAATACAGCAATTTAATTTATGCAAGATGACCAACAGCAAGAAAAAAAACTGAAAAAAAAAATCATTGAACAGAAGCTCAGTGATTTGTGGGAAAATATCAAGTGTTCTGTCATACAGGGGAAAAAGGAGAAGGGACAGAAAAAAATGTTTCAAGAAATAATGGCTGAAACATTTCAAAATTTGATGAAAACTCTATTTCATAAATCCAACAATCTTAATGAATCAGAAGCTGAAAGAATTCATTAAAAAAAGAGAGAGAGGAGCAGTGCCTGTGGCTCAGTGAGTAGGGCACTGGCCTCATATACCGAGGGTGGTGAGTTCAAACCCAGCCCCAGCTGAACTGCAACAAAAAATAGCCGGGTGTTGTGGCAGGTGCCTGTGGTCCCGACTACTCCAGAGGCTGAGGCAAGAGAATCGCCTTAGCCCAGGAGTTGGAGATTGCTTTGAGCTGTGATGCCATGGCACTCTACCGAGGTTGACAAAGTGAGACTCTGTCTCTAAAAAAAAAAGAGAGAGAAATTAAGGTAGCTAGGCATGGGTCCACATCTGTAATCCCAGCTGCTTGGGAAGCTGAATGGGGAGGATCACTTGAGCCCAGGAATTCAAGACCAGACTGGGCAGCATAAAGAGACCTCATCTCTTACAAAAAAAAAAAAGAAAAAAGAAAGAAAGAAAAAGAAAAAGAAATTAAGGCAAATAATAATCAAATTGCTGAAGACCAGTATTGCATAGAAAATCTTAAAAGTGATCAGAGGAAAACACACATTATATGCAGAGGATTAGATATGAAGTGATCACGGACTTTACCTTAGAAACTTTACAAGCCAGACAATGAAATAATATCCTTAGTGCACTAAAGAAAAAAATCAACCTAGAATTCTATCTCCAGTGAAAACATAATTTCAACATAAAGATTAAGTAAGAACTTTATCAGACAAATAAAACTTGAGATAATTTGTTGCCGACAAGATGTGTACAACAAGAAATGTTAAAGGAAACTATTCAGGCCAAAGCAAAATGGTACCAGATGGAAACTTGGAATACAGTATGCCAGAAATGATAAATATGTGGGCAAATAGAAAAGATTTTGTTTTCTCATTTTTAAATTTCTTGAAAAGTTAATTGACTATGTAAAGCAAAAATAATAACAACATATTTTTGAGATTTATGAACTATATGGAAGCAAAATGTTTGACAATACCTTGAAGGACAGGGAGAAATGGAAGTCTGAAGATGCTTCTCGACTTATAATGGGATAATGTCCTGACAGATTGTAAATGGAAAACATCATAAGTCAAAATGGGGATTTTGTAGATGCAATAGAATATGAAAACACAAAAAAACAATTTCCCAAAAATGCTGGCAACTTAGTACACTGTATAGCTCAGTTGTTTACCCTGGTGATTATGTGGCTGACTGGGATCTGCTACTCTGATGTTGCCCAGCATTGTAAGAGAGTATCATACCGCATATTGCTAGCCCAGGAAAATATCAACATTCACAAAAGTATGGTTTCCACTGAATGTGTATTGCTTTCCTGCCATCACAAAGATGAACCATGGTAAGTGTGTAACTATAAAGATTTTACATTACATATATATTATATTATATATATATTATAATTATATATATTATATTAATTGAACATATATTATGAGTTAAAACTCATAAAGTATAGAGAAATTGTTAAAAAATAAAGAGGTTTTAGATATATAAATATAAACATACAGATGTATATGCATATATATATCTGACAAAGGAGATACATGAAATATTAAAAAGCATGAATTAATTCAAAAGAACCAGTTAAAAAAGAGAAAATAACAAGGAGGAGACTAACAGGAAACCAGTAATAAATAGTAGATTTAAACTTAACCATGTCAGTAATTATGTTAATGTAACAATAATTATGTTAAATGTAAATGGTCTAAACACTCCAATTAAAAGTCAGAGATCGTCAGATTAGATTTTTTAAAAAGTAAGATCCAAGCCTGGCAAGGTGGCCTGTAATCCTAGTACTCTGGGAGTGATGCAGGTGGATAGCCTGAGCTCAGGAGTTTGAGACCAGACTGAGCAAGAACAAGACCTTGTCTCTACTAAAAATAGAAAAAGTAGCTGGGTGTCATGGTGGGTCCCTGTAGTCCTAGCTACTTGGGAGTCTGAGGCAAGAGGATCACTTGACCGCAAGAGTTTGAGGTTGCTGTGAGCTATGATGCCATAGCACACTACCCAGGGCAACAGAGACAGATTCTGTTTCAAAAAGAAAAAAAGAAAAAAAAGAAGTAAGATCCTATTATATGTTATATATACAAGAAAACCCACTTTAAATATATAGACCAGATAGGTTATAACTAAAAAGATGAACAAATATATACCATGCAAACACTAATTACAAGAAAGCTAGACTGACTAAATGTATATCAGAGCAGGCAATATTAAAAGGAATATTATTAGGAATAAGGAAAGACTTTTTATAATGGTAAAGGTGTCAATTCATCAGGATAAAATGACAACCTTTTTTTTTTTTTTTACATTGTTCTACCAAGAGTTTGCCTTTATTGTAAGACAATGGTAAGAAACCACACAAATGTGTAAGGCAAACACTCATGACCACCCAGGTTAAGAAACAGAACTTCTCAAGCCACCCCAGACCCTCCGAGGGTGCCCCTTCCCACTAAAGGGGAGTTTCCCACTGATAAGTTTCATTTAAGTTTTCTACGTCATCTAACTGGTTTAATTCCATCAGTGATGGATCAGTTTTAAAATTGGAATCCATCATGAAGCAGCTATCCGTATGGGATAGAGCAGTGCCCAGGGAACCTGCGAACAATGAGTCAGAAAAAGGGAAGATGGGGATGTGGAGAAGTGTCTCATAGCATCGCTTTGTCCTCACACCACTGTCACCCCAGCCATGGCTTGGGAGGCCTTGAAGCTGGAGCAGTCAGCTCTGTACCATGCCCAGAGTCTGGCTGAACGGCCTTGCCTTGGAGGTCTGAGCAATAGCAATTGTCTGGATAAAATGACAATCATAAATGTAGTAGAACTTCAAAATACTTGTGGTAAAACCTGACAGAACTGAAAGTGATTTTTATTTTATTTTATTTTATTTTATTTTATTTTATTTTATTTTATTTATTTATTTTTGCAGTTTTTGGCTGGGGCTGGGTTTGAACCCGCCACCTCTGGCATATGGGGTCGGCGCCCTACTCCTTTGAGCCACAGGCGCCGCCCTGAAAGTAATTTTTTAAAAAATCCACAATTACAATTTCAATTCTCTTCATTAAATAATTGGTAAAGAAAGAAGACAGAAATCAGCAAGGATATAGAAGACTTGAATAATAAATACCATTAGTCAATTGGACCTAATTGGACTCTACTGAATGATAGCGGAATACACATTGTTCTCACAGTCACGTGGAACATTAACCAGGAGAGACTACCTGTTAGACTACTTGCATAAAACAAGTTCTAAAAAATGTAAAAGTATTAAGATCATAAAATATATCCCCTGCCCATAATGAAATTAAATTAGAAATCAGTAATAGCTATTTGAGAAGCCTCCAAATACTTAGGAATTAAGTAACACACAACTAAACAACACATGGGTCAAAGAAGAAGTCACAGAGAATTTAGAAAATATTGTGAACTGAATGAAAATAAAAATAAACATATTGAAACTTGTGGGATATGGCTGAGGCACTTGCTTCTAGGGAACTGTATAATATTCAATGTTTATACTAGAAAAAGAGAGAAAGGTCTAAAATCAATATAAGATTCTACCTTTAAAAAAGCAGCAGCAGCAGGACAAATGAAACCTGAAGGAAATACAAGAGAAAAAAGAACAAAGAAAAAAGCAGAAATCGGTGAAATATAAAACAGAAATAATAGAGAAAAATCCATGAAATCTACCGCAGATTCTTGAAAATCTCATCAAAATTTATAAACCCTCTAGCTGGAATCATTAAGAAAAAAAGAAAAGGATGTAAATTATCAATACCAGGAATAAAAGTGAGAGCCACTACTGATGCTGTAGATATCACGACAATAATAAATGAACATTATGAATAATTTTATGTCAACAAATTCGACAACTGAGATGAATGGGCAAATTGCTTAGAAAACACAATTCACCAAAAAAGCCCCTGGAGAATAGAAAACCCGAATAGCCTTATATTTAGTAAAGAAATTAAATGTGTAATTTCAAAACTTCCTACAAAGAAAACTTTAGGTCCAGATGGCTTCACTTGTGAATTCTATCAAAGATTTAAGAAAGAAATAGACCATTGTTTCACAAACTGTTTTAGGAAATAGGAGGATGAAATACTTTCCAGCTCATTTTCTGAGGCTAGCATCATCTTGATAAGAGAATCTGACAGCACAAGAGGAAAAAAGAAAAACAACCACTGGAAACCAACATCCTCTGTAAACATAGACATAAAATTCTTCGGCAAACTATGAGCAAATTGAGTGCAGCAATCTCTTTAAGAGAGAGTGTTATTATGACCCAGTGGTGTTTATTGCAGGACTGTTAAGAGAAGCTAGAGAAAGACCATTGAAGGTGGAGGTGTTTGTCAATGGAAAGTAAAAATAAAATTAAAACGGGAGCACCTTGGGTCCAATAGTCTTGGTTTCTGTAACGTTAGCAGCCAATATGACTGATCCTTTACCACATTCCAGGAAGCAGGGTCAGAGCTTTAAGTGAATTCTTTTGTTTAGTCTTTAGTGTTGTGAACATTTTATAGATGAGGAAAACTAAGGCACAGAGAAATTTAAGAACCCATCCACAGTCCCGTGACTACTGAGATTAAGATTTGGATCTATGTCTATCTGTCTTCAGACCCTGCAGACGTCCACCATGCGTGCGCAGAACTGCTCATTTTCTGTGCTTTTTTCCCCTAGCAAGGCTTATTTCATCAATCTGAAACATTTATTTACTTTTTCGGCCCATAATTAAGAGCTGCTGCCATGTGAGTCAAAACGTTAAGTAGTTTCAAATGCCGAGCATTTCCCGAATAAAATTATAAAACTTGTCATACTGGAGTGGGAGATGTGCTGCCTTATTCCCTCCTTAATTTTTATGTGGCTACAAATGCCACACTCTCCAAAAAGTGGAGAAAAAAAATCTGTTTCCTTTATTATGGATAGAACAAATGCTTTCTCTTTTCTCCAAGTATAAATCTAGAGTTCAGTGCAGGCACCATGATGTGAGCGACCATGGACTTGGGCGAGGTCTTTGAACCCTGAGAGCTTCAGTGCCCCGATTTGTAAGATGGGATGGTTCTGCTGTCCACACAGGGTAACATGAGGATTAGAAAGCTATACAGGTGTGCTCTGATATTCTTTTTTTCCCTCTGCTTTTTCTCCTTCATGCTACTTCCACAGAGTCTCAGAAGTTTGAATCTCTCAAGAAAAGTGTAATTCAAACTTTTTTTTTTACCATTGTCCAATAGAAGAAATATATTTTACTATATAAACCAGTGTACTCAAACATATATATAATGATGATCACCTAATTTACAAACTTGGAAAGTCATTATTTTGAAAGTAAAAACAATGTTAGGCTAATAGGAGTAGACGAGGTTATTCTGGGCAAATTAGACCATGTGTCCCCACATCTCTTAACTGTCTGTATTTTGATGGGCTCTGTTATTTTATGGTATTTTCTAGCTAATAAAAAACGCTTTTCAGAACCTATTGAGTTGATTCTGTAATCCACTAATGAGTCCCTGTAGAGAATGACTTGTCTGACCACTCCAATATTCTTGGATTCAGAAGTGTGGAAGATTAGCATGCACACAAACGGAGAATTTGTGGAGAGCTCAGAGGCTCAGGACAAGGTACATTTTCATTGCCATAGTTACGCTCATCCTAACTCTGTTGATTCAGAATCCATTCTTTCATTTACTCCTTTATCAAATACTTTGAGCACATTCTATATTACAAGTGCTGGCAAGGACCAGACCCTGGGCACTGGAACATGCTTTCAGTCCTTGAGGAGTCCCTATGTTCTAGTGGGGCTGACGCAGAAATAAATCATCACAGGACACGGAAATGAGTGATACTGGAGAGAACTGATCAAAAGGCCATGGGAACGTGGAAGAAAGAGCCTCCACCTGTGCCAGGAGGGGGGTTCAGAGGGAATGAGTCACATTTAAATGGATGAAGTTCTTGGGAAGATGCTGATGCTCTCAGGTTGTGGGAGGGCACATGCTCTCCCAAACTGGCCACCGCGCTGCTCCAGGCAGCTCCCTCTCTGTGCACACACTATTTTACTACTGGGTCTGCATGTATCTGTCTTTATTCCTGCTGTTTTTCTCAAACATTTCAAATTTCATTAGCGCACTGACATACCCTTTATTTCAGTCACCCCAACCTAATGAATGGGAATGAATGGGAATAATTCTCTCTTCTCCTTTCCTCTCCCCATTCAACTTACCTGGCTTTATTTTTCTTCACAACACTTTTATTTTTCTTTCTTTGTTTCCTTTTTTTTTGAGACAGTCTCAAGCTGTCACCCTGGGTAGAGTGCCGTGGCTTCACAGCTCACAGCAACCTCAAACTCTTGGGCTTAAGCGATTCTCTTGCCTCAGCCTCCCAAGTAGCTGGGACTACAGGCGCCCCCTACAAGGCCCAGCTATTTTTGTTGTTGTTGTTGTTGTTGCAGTTGTCATTGTTGTTTTAGCAGGTCTGGGCCGGGTTCAAACCCACCAGCCTTGGTGTATGTGGCCGGCATCCTACCCACTGAGCTATGGACACCGTCCTATAGCCCTTTTCATCTTCTAAATATACTATATAGTTTACTTGTCTATGATGTCGACTGGTCCTTCTACAATGTAACTTCAAAGAGAGGATTGGTCTGGCTTTTTTCACCGTGGTGTCTCCCATTTCTGGGAAAGTGCCTAGGACATACCCAGTAGGTTCCTGATACACACTGGGAAATGAGTTGAAAGGCTTAGCAAATTTCTGTATTCAGGACATAGTTACCAGCCTTTCACGTTTGAAGGAAAGTGTAGAGAGAGAAGATGAAGGCTTGCAAGGGATCATTTATAACAGCATCCCTTTCCTTCCTCCCTTCAACAGCATTTATTGATCACAGCTCTGGGTCAGCCCTGCTCTGAGCACTGGGATTTCAGAGAAGAAGGAAACATATCTCAGCCCTATTTTCATGGAACTTTCCTACCAGAGTAGAAGCAGATGTTAAGGAACTATATCACTACAAATTGGAGATAACTGCTAGGGAAAAAAAAGTAGAGACTGCTATCAAAGCATGAAGCAGCAGCACAAGGCTTGGCCTGGGAGGTCAGGGAAGTTCTTTTTAAGCCGAGCAGAAGTCAGGGAAAGAAAGGAGGTGAAGAGAGGGCGTTCAAGCAGAAGAAACAGAATCACAAAGTTCACAGCGGGGAGAGAGAAGGCCTGAGTGTTCCTGGTGGGCGTGGCAGGAGCCAGGCTGAGGGAGGAGGGGCTTAGCATCCTAGGAAGGTGGACTGGACAGACCGATGGGCATCAAGGGTTGGCTCTTCAGCTCAAGTGCAAAGAGGAGCCGGGGGAAGGTTGTGAGCTGGCGGGTGCTGAAATGAAGAGAGAACTCTGGCTAAAGTGTGGAAGGTGGATAGAAAAGAATGGTAGGGAGGGGATAGGGAGGCAAGTTAAGAGGGTGCTGCAGGGGTCAATGCAAGATGTGGTGGTTGGAGTGAGTATGAAGAGATGTGAGCAGGTTAGAGAAATATTTAGGAGGTAAAATTGAAGTTAATGACTGTTTTGATTTTAGATAAATCAGAATGTAAAGAAACATCTTGAGTTGTTTATTATCATTCCCTGTGATATATGTAAAAATACTTTTAAAGAAGTGAGCCTAATCTATAGTAGATCTAGCAGCCTGCCTCTGGCTGGTGGGTGCTCTTGGGAGGGACACGAGCAAGGGCTGCTGGGAAGGCCAGGTATAGTTGAGGGTGGGATAAGGAAGGGTGTACGTCTGTGTGTGCCCTTGTATGGAATCACTGAAACCTGCCTTATCTCTCACATCCTTCCATCTCGGCCTGCTTATTTCCTTCCACATACTCCTCTCAGCCATGAAGAATTTAAGATCAGTTGTTCTTAATGTTCTTTGGACCCGATCCTGAGACTAATGCACTTCTGATTGACAGAGAAAATTTGATAACATACATATGTCAGGGTCCCTGGGACAGCAGATTAGGAATCTTTGAATTGTAAAGTTTATAAGAAGGCAATTCACAGAAAAACAAACAAAACAAGAAGCCAGTAACTATATGAAAAGGTGGTCAAGCTCAGTAACACACAAAAGATGCCATTTGCACCAACCATGAGAAAACATTGTTCATCCATTGGATTGGCAAAGATTCCAAGGCTTGATGATATCACCTTTGGCCGTGGTGGGGGGAAATGGGCACTTGTGATGTCTGGATGAGCATAAGATGGGAATGACTTTTTAGGGAGTCAGTAGAGTTCAAAATTTTAATTTTGGTAATTCCAATTTTAAGAAACCATTCTTTGCAAAAACACATGTGCAAACAGACGAGGATGTTCACTGCAGCAACAACTAGAAAATTGGGAGCTGCTTAAATGAACCAACATGGAAATGGTTCAATTAATTTTTAAAAATACCTATCTTATACTGTGGAATGCTGCAGAGTTAAAAAGAATGAGATGGCTCTGTAGTGATAATGTGTTATGTGACAAAGGCAAGTTGTAGACCCATGTGTGTAGTGCAATACATTCTCTGTTAGAGAGAACTCACAAAACACTCTATTGTCTATAAATGCTTTTGTATATATTTGTATATACTTAGGAAAAATGCACATGGATTTACATGAAATTTGTAATGGGAATTGACTCTGGGGAGTAGAATCTGGTTGAGGGGATTGAATCCCCCCTAACTTTTTTTTTTTTTTTTTTAGACAGATTCTGACAATGTTGCCCTTGGTAGAATGCCGTGGTGTCACAGCTCACAGCAACCTCCAACTTTTGGGCTTAAGTAATTCTCTTGCCTCAGCTTCTGAAGTAGCTGGGACTATAAGCACCTGCCACAATGCATGCCTATTTTTTTTTTTTTTTTTTTTTGTAGTTGTCATTATTATTTAACAGGCCTGGGCTGGATTTGAACGTGCCAGTCCCAGTGTATATGGCCAGTGCTCTAACCACTGAGCTACGGGTGCCGAACCACCCCCTAACTTTTGAGACAAAGTCTCACTGTGTCACCCTGGGTAAAGAGTTGTAGTGTCACAGTTCACAGCAATCTCAAGCTCTTGAGCTCATATGATCCTCTTGCCTCAGCTTCCCAAGTAGCTGGAACTATAGGTACCTGAAAGAATGCCTGGCTAGTGTCTTTCTGTATTTTTTTTAGTAGAGATAGGATCTTACTCTTGCTCAGGCTGGTTTCGAACTCCTGAACTCAAGCAGTTCACCTGACTTACGCACTTCTATTCAGTTTGAATTGGCTTTAACAAGTTTATACTGTATTACCTGTATTCTTAAAAAATAAAGAGAACATAGAAATTATTGATTGTGAGTATCTTTTCAACCATAAAGCTCTATTTTAAAATTTCAGCTGGGGAAAGAGGCAAACTGTGAGATGTGCCTCAGTTTCCTCCCCTGATTAAAATAGTTCAGTGATGTCCTAATGTGTTAAGGGTCAAGTCCAGACTTGCAAGTTTTCCCTGATCTGGCAACTTGCCATCCTCTTTGGTATCTCCGGTATGTCCAGTCTGGACATAGCGCTGCTCCTAAATGTTCTGAGTTCTCTGGGCGTACCTCCTGCATTTTTGTTACTTGTGGTCTCCTGCAACTTTATCTTGGCTTCCTGTTTCTTCCCAAGTGAGAGCACCCTGAGGGCAGAGCCCTTGCTTTTTGTCCCTGTGTCCTGGTGCAGGGGCCCAGTGCCTGGCCACAGAAGGCCCGCCCTCAGTAGGGGTCCACACTCTTTGTGTGTGTGTGTGTGTGTGTGTGTGTGTGTGTGGTTTTTGGCTGGGGCCAGGTTTAAACCTGCCACCTCTGGCATATGGGGCCGGTGCCCTACCCCCTTTGAGCCACAGGTGCTGCCCTCCACACCCTCTTTATGGGCTACACTCATTGGCAACCTCAGGGAAGTAACAGAGACTGATTTAAAAAAGCCCTGGCTAATCACTTCTTCATATAGGACTTGAATTACAATTTAGAAACACAAAATCACAGCATTTTAGGCCTGAAAAGGATTTCCGAGTTACCTAGAGGAGTCCCAACAGCAGTGGTATAAGCACCTTAAGAATTTAAAGTGACTTTAAATTTGGCTATCGCTTTAATTGTACTTTTAAATATCTGAGGATTGTTCACCTTAAAAATTCCACTTCTAAGAGTTTGTCAGTGGGAAATAATGAGGGATATGTCCAGAAATGGATGCCTAAAGGTCTCATTGAAATATTTTTGTTAAAAGATTGGAAATATCATAAATTTCCAATACTAGGAAATTGGTAAAATACATTTTGACATAGTTATTCAATGCAAGGCACTTATTAAAAATGGTTGCACACTTGGTGCTTTAGCAACCTGTGTTTGAGTGGTGTGGGTCCGTTTACATGCAGATTTTCTTGCCTCTCTGTCTTCCTTGAGATAGCAAGACAAACCCCTCCTCTTCCTACTCAACGTGAAGAAGAAGAGGATGAAGACCTTCATGGCCACCCTCTTCCACATAATGAAAGGTAAGGAGATTTTCTCTTCCTTACCACTGTCTTAATAACACTGTCTTTCTCTAGCTTACTTTATTATAAGAATACAGTATATAACACTGACACAAAATGTGTGTTAATTGACTTTTCTGTTACCATTAGGCTATTAGTAGTTAAGTTTTAGGGAGTCAAAAGTTGTATGTGGAATTCTGACTTTGAAGGAGGTTGATACCCTTAACCCCTGTATTGTTCAAGAGTCAACTACATTTTTATCTTCTATGAGCTTGTCCACATTTTTATTTTTATCTACCACAAACATGCTATAGTTATATAACTAAATAGTGATAACATTTGCCTAGCCCAATGCTTTGTCCAAAATAATGTCCTTACTTGCTTTTCTTTTTTTTTAATTAAATCATAATTTTGTACATTAATGTATTTATGGGGTTCAGGGTACTGCTTCGATATACAATGTGAAATGCTTACATTGAACTAAGTAACACATCCATCACAATTGTACCCATTTCTTAATAGATTTGAAATGTATCATTGCATCATGCATATTAGGTGAGGTCCCCCCAAATACCCTCCCTCCTCCCATATCCCCCCTCCTCTCCCCTCTCTATCCTCTTCCCTTCTACTTTCTGGACTATAGTAATGTTTTACCATTTATATGAATGTGTAGGTGATTGTATATTGATTTCATAGTAGTATTGAGTACATTTGATACTTTTTTTTCCCATTCTTGAGATACTTTACTAAGAACAATATGCTCCAGCTCCATCCAGGTAAACATAAAAGATGTGAAGTCTCCATCTTTTTAATGGCTGCATAGTATTCCATGGTGTACATATACCACAATTTGTTAAGTATTTTTATAATTTCATGTCTTAAGTTTAAATCTTTTATCCAGTGAGAATCAATTTTTGTAATGGTGAAAGGTGTGGGTCCAGTTTCAGTCTTCTACAGGTCTCCAGCCAGTTCATCCAGCACCATTTGTTAAATAGGAAGTCTTTCCCCCACTGAATATTTTTGATAGGCTTGTTGAAGATCAAATGACAGTAAGTAGCTGGGTTCATCTCTTGGTTCTCTATTCTGTTCCATAAGTCTACCACTCTGTTTTTGTGCCAGTACCATGCTGTTTTGATCACTATAGATTTATAGTATAGCCTGAAATCTGGTAACATGATACCTCCTGGTTTGTTTTTATTTCTGAGTAATGTATTTGCTATTCGAGGTTTTTTCTGATTCCATATAAAACTAAGTACTATTTTTTCAAGTTCTTTAAAGTATGACAATGGT